>CM055029.1:13987662-14008017 GCA_029204005.1 Salix udensis
GCACCAACCAATTGCCGAAAACGAGTAGCATCAGGAAATAAAGAATCAGGCATAATGGTGGCTTTGGATGCCGAAATAGGGGTGTCAACAGGTTTACAAGATAACATACCAGCTCGCGTGAGGATGTCAAGTGTATACTTATGTTGACAAAGCATAAGTCCCATACTAGTAGTTTGAACTTCAACCCCCAAGAAATAATGAACATCACCCAAGTCTCGAAGTTTAAATTCTGAGCTCAATAACCGAATTAGGCGTTGCAAAGAAACAAAGATTATTACCCGTAAAGCGTGATATCATCAACATAAACCAAGAGATAGCAAATGTCGCTACCAACTGAGAAGATAAACAATGAGGTGTCCACTTTAGAAGCACGAAAACCAATGGACAATAAGAAGTCATTCAGACGCGTGTACCATGCTCGCGGAGCCTGTTTTAAGCCATATAAAGACTTATGCAATCGACATACATGACTCGGGAGAGCAGTAATCAACAAAACCCCGGAGGTTGTTTCATGTAAACCTCTTCATCAAGTACGCCATTAAGGAAGGCATTATGAATGTCAAGCTGATGTATTTTCCAACCACTCGAAACTGCAATGGAGAATACCAAGCGTACCGTTGCTCTGTTTGATAACAGGACTAAAAGTTTCTGAATAATCAATACCTTCCTCGTCGAGTGAATCCCCTTGCCACCAGGCGTGCCTTATACCTCTCAATACTACCATCAGATTTGCGTTTAATTTTGTAGACCCATCGACTACCAACAACATTCATGGATGGATGAAACGGCACCAAAGTCCATGTGCTGTTTGTGCGAAGCGCTTGAATTTCCTCACGCATTGCATTATACCAAGCCTCATATCTGTTTGCATCATTAAAAAACAAGTGGCTCATGTGAGGGAGGAGTATCTACCCGACGGAAGGAGGCGTAAGGAGAGGCCGCCGTGGTGACTAAAGTTGTCTTTGATTGTCTCTGACGAAGGACCATGGGATGCGTGGAAGCAATGGGACAAGGAGCAAGCAGACTGCACTGGAGTGTGCCGAAGAGGATAAGAGGAGAGATCAACACAAAGCTTTATACCGTGGGGTGAACTCTGGGGAGGAGCTCGGCTGCACCGCAGTGGTGGTGAACCCGTCGTTGGGTCGGTTTCGGACCGAGATTGTGCCGCTCCCTGAAACTTGCACATCTCGAACCTCGTTCCCCGCACAAAAAATCGTGGAACGACAAGCATGTGGTGATAGTATGGCAATGCGGGGTGGTGAAGCAGGTCGATGGAACAACGGGCAAAGGTGGGTTGATATTTTTGGTGGTTTGGGTATGGGTAGGCAAGTATGGAGGAGGTTGCAATGATGGAAGGTAGGTAGGTGTAGTGGATGGTATGGGGTCAGCTTAGTCACTGCTCTGCATTTCCTAAAAGGGAAGACACTTTCATGAAAACGAACATGACGGGAAATATAGATACGATCAGACTCTAAATCAAGACAACGATATCCAAGATGAGACGAGCTATATCCTAAGAACACACATGGAGAAGACCGAAAATCTAATTTATGAGCATGATATGGACGTAAAAATGGGAAACAAAGACACCCAAAAATACTGAGAAAATTATAATCAGGAGTGCGATCAAACAAGCATGCATAAGGAGATTTATTTTGAAGGACAAGAGTAGGCATGCGATTAATAAGATAAACTGATGATTCCATAGCATAATTCCAATAGCGCAATGGAGCATGACACTGGCCTAGAAGGGTGAGACCAGTTTCAACAATATGCCTATGACGACGTTCAACTGTGCCATTTTGTTCATGAGTATGAGGGCAAATTAGGCGATGGTGAATACCAATGGTTTCAAAAAATTTATTTAATTTGCGATATTCACCACCCCAATCGCTTTGAACAGCATTTAATTTTACGAGAAAAACCCGACGCTCAACAAGAGTTTGAAAACGTTGAAACGTAGAGAATACATCGATTTCGCAACAAGGGGATAATACCGTATATATTTAGTGTGCGCATCAACAAATATAACAAAATAACGAAAACCATCAGAGGAAAGCATGGGAGCAGGTCCCCAAACATCACTAAAAATTAAATCAAGTGGATTTGATGTTTTGTGACCCGTCGATCGTAATGACAAACGGGAAGATTTTCCTAAAGGACATGCTTGACATTGAGAAAACGATCGTCTAGAGGTACAAACACTTTTATTTTCGGAAACTAATAAATTCAAAATGCGAGGAGTTGGATGACCTAAACGACGATGCCACAAGCTCGAGCAAATGCGAAATGGAAGGAGACAAATATGCTTGAGGAATTGACGTAGCCGAAGACTCCGAGAGGACATAAAGACCATCATGACTCCGACCGAAAGAAGAACTTCCTTGGTGACGAGATCCTTCACATAAAAACACGTAATCGTGAAATTCAAAATAAACATGATTATCACGACTGTAATTTCGAACAGTATAACAACGGTTTTGTAATGTGAGGTACGCGAAGAACATTAGTCAATGTAAACATGCGTTTTGGGGAATGTAAAATAGAACGTCCAACATGGGATATGACAAGGGCCTTACCATCACCAACATGCAAAAAATCGTTACCAAGATACGGTGCAGTAATCGGTTAGAGTTGCAAGGTCCGGTGTCACGTGTTGATTCGCGCCGGTGTCCGGATCCAGCCAGCAGCATTTCCTGAATTTCTGTAGTGCCGATTGGCACTATTCTCGATGCTCATGTCCACGTTGCTGAAGTTGAGAACACCGAGGAGCAAGCAGTGCCCGAACATGTTGCACAGCCGGCAACGTGAATTTGACGAATTTTGTCCCCCTGTTTCGCTGCCAGCTTTGGCTGCCAAGTGTTGCTTCTATTTTCATTGCTTCCCGTGTTATAAGAGTTCCCGTTGTGCCAATTTCCCATGTTCCTTGAGCCAGAAAACCGAGAGCCTCTTGACTGATTTCGCCAGCTGCCATAAGAACGCCCTCTGTTGCGTCCAAACTGGGCAGAAGGCTGACGGTGAGAGAGCATTGCTGAGTGTGGCGTGGGCAGCAATGGTGCATGACTGGCAGCAGGTCCCAAAGACAAGTGAGAAGTTTTATGCACAAATTCATGGGTTAGCAAATGACTAAGCAAATCTGCATATGGTAGAGGGTCTGCCCTTGTAATCAGACTTGTCACTAAGTCCTTAAATTCTCCGCGAAGTCCACGAAACACATATAGATTGAAATCGGTTAGCGAAATAGGTCTCCGCCAAAGAGCTGCTAGCTCATCAAATAAAGTCTTAGCCTTTTGCAAAAATTGAGTTACCGAATCATCACCTTGTCTAAGGTCTTGAAGAGAACCATGAAGTTGCATAATCCGGGAATTGGATGTAGAAGCTAGAGCTTGCTCAAGTGTGTGCTATACCGCACATGAGGTTGTACAATCAACAACAAGATGAAGAACTTCCATGGACAGCGAAGAGAGCAATGCACTTAGAATGAGTTGATCTTGTTGTTTCCAATGGAGAAAAGATTGAGATACCCGAAGAGAGAGACCATCGGCAGCCATGGTGTGTGAAGAGGGGCAGGGAGTTTGAACCATCAACAAAGCCGAAAACTCCTTGGCCTAAGAGATAAGGTTTCATCTGCATTCGCCAATATAAATAATTGGTGTTTGTCAACTTTAAAGAGATGACTTGATGAGTGTGGGAGAGGGACACAATTGCCACGGCAGGAGGAGGAGAAGAGGTTGGCAGCAGAGGAGCATTAGTGGGGTTGAGAAGAGCATGGCCAACATCTGTATTTTGTGGCATAACTGATGCCGAAGAAGAGAATTGACTTGCGGCAGGAGTGCAGGAGGGCACAACCGGTGCTGCGGCAGGGGAGGAGGTGGCTGCCGGCTGAGAGAGATCCATTTCAGAGAGGAGGAGAGGTGGTTGCCGGCTGAGAGGTGTTTTAATTTAACCAGGCTCTGATACCAAGTTGAGAAGTGATTAGGAGGCTTAACCTAATAGTTAGCCACTCCTTTTTATATATATGTGTAGGGCAACATACAATAGTAATGGTGGAGATTACCACATAGGAATGAGATTACAATATTTCCTATTTAGTTTACATGCTATAATACTTGTAAATTGTAATTATTGAACCCACAAGGCTCCATGATTTGGGGTATTTGGGAATGCGTTTGAAAAGCGTTTTTAAAAAACTTTAAAATTTTTATTTTTTACTTTAAATTAAATTTTTTTGGTGTTTTTAGATCATTTTGATATACTGATATAAAAAAATGATTTTTTAAAAATAAAAAAATATCATTTTAATGCATTTCTGAACGAAAAGCACTTTCAAAAGCAACGTCAACCACACTCCCAAACAGGCACTTGAGCCTCAAATTTTATGTGAGTTCTTTAAAAGATGAGCATCATATGAAATGTCTTTGCAATCATGATAAATTTTACACACTCATGATGCAGCGATTAACCAAGGTTTTGAAGATTCACCTATTTTTTAATCCTTTATTCTTTAGAGGATATGCTCCATTGTTTTTTAATAATGTTCAAAATAAATCAGATTAAAATATCCCAAATGTTTAAATTCAACATTTTTATTAAATTTATGATTTTTAAGGGAGTTTGATTTTCAACTAAATTAAATTAGTTACTCTGTTCTTTTAAAATATATTGTCCAATATATCACCATCTTTATATATGCTCTTAACATTTTCTTAAAGTTTAGAATGATATTTTTAGTTTTGGGATAGTTTCAGTTTTTAGAATGATCTTTCTAGTTTTTTTAGATCACATATAGATGTATAACAGTTTCTAAAATATTTTATAGGTGTTTTGGGTCAAAAATGAGCTGAAAATAGGTTTATACGTCAAAAAAACATAAACCCTAAATTTCTCAACAACCATAATGGCCAGAATTTAATCTTTTTTTTTCAGAAAAAAATAGAATGGATAACATATTATCCGCTCGAATTGTAATAAAACAAAACGAGTCAAGTCGTATCTATATCCTAATAAAATAAGTTAGGTTCGGTAGCACCTAACCTTTACTTTTTTTTAAACACACATCCATATATTTTAAAACCTTAATAATTGAATAAAATAATCAAGCTATAATTGTCCAATAAAATTTACTTGAGAATGTAGATGTCCATATAGTGAACATGTCTAATATCTCCCATATATATATTAACTAAAAGATAAACCGTGTGCCATTTTTCCTGTAGCGTCCGTTACTGTTCACATAGACTCAAGTTACTATTCATTGTGATAGTAAAATTACTATTTTAACCCTCGGGACCGGGGGCTATTTTCGAATTTTTCAGGGGATATGGATGGCATTTCTGGATTTGTTGCACAGTAAAACGACTAAAATAGCCCCAAAAAATGACAAAATGTTAGCACAGGGACTAGGGGTTGTTTCGTTTTTTCCAAAATATTTGCACAATAAAACGACTGAAATAACCCTATAAAAGACAAAACAGCGTACAGTATCCGGGGGTGGAGCTGTATTTTCCTCACAGGTTTTTTCGTGATTATCAATAGGTGCAAGGGTGTGTAGGTAATTAACCAATATTTTATTATTATTATTTTCCTGGAACACTGCAGGCGCGTCGTTCGGACTGGCCCGCAACGTTTCACATGAACGCGCCCTTAGGACGGCGCGTGCGGCGCTTTTAGGCGGTCAAAACTTCACTTCCACCGTGTCATGCGGTGCGCCGCCATGTCCTCTGTCTACCATCGTGGTGCGTTCCAGTCATCAGTGTTCGGGTGAACGTCGGCGAACGGTTTTGTGTCGTTTATCCGTTTTCTCTCTCCTGCCACCGCAACTTATGTCCAAGTCCCTGATGTATGTAGGATGTTTATTGTAGTCCCTGAGGTTTTGATTTTGGTTTTATTCCTGATTTTTTTAATTGAAAGTTTGATTGTTTTCAATTGTGCCCTTCAATTAAAACTGATTATATATGGAGGTTTTTATTTCAATCCTTATTCTTTTGATTTTTAATTTATTTTGGTTTCTTTAATTTTTCGGTACGGAGGTTTTGATTTGTTTTAACATGGTCCTCCAATTGAAATTGGTCATATATGCTACTTTTCATTTCAATTCTCCTTTTTTTAATTTTTTGATAAAATTACACAGCAATTACCTTTAGAAATGCCATTATTTATTTTGGTCCCAAGGTTTTTATTTGTTTCAATTTTATCCTTCAATTGGAATTAATTATATATTTTATTTTTCATTTCAGTCCTTATTCTTTGAATTTTTTATTTGATATTAATTCCTCTGGGTTTTTTTATTCTTGGACAATGTTTATTTTTTATTCATATTTATGCATCTATCCTTTTAGTTTTTGTTTTTAATTTTTGTCTTTTTTTATTGAGGTTTATTTTTAATCGGTTCAATCCTGAAATTTTAATTTATGTTGGTAATCATTTTAAAATTAATATTGCTCCCTTTTTCCCTTTATTTGTTTTTTTGTGTTTTCTGTTATTTTTATTTGTTCTTCGGATCATATGATTTTTATGATTTTATTATTTGTGCAATAATAATTATAATTTTAGTTATTGTTTTTTTATAGAAATCTTTTGCTTTTTTTAATAATTTTTCAGGGCAATTTAATGATTTGAATTGTTTTGACAATAATGTTGATAATAATTTTAACTATTATAACAATGATAATGATAATAACGTAAAGATGGATTTTCAATTTATATTTTCGTCTTTTTGTGGAGAGAAAATTAACTATTTATTTTTGTTATTTGATTATTGCAGGTATTTTTACAATTTATATTTTGTTTTTGTTTGATTTAAATTGAATTATAAAATGAACTAATCTTAATGTAGTGAATTTAATAATTCAGATATATGAATCTCCTTGCTTTTTTAATGATGATGATAAATTTATGCTGATTATTTTGTTGAAAACTACTAAACAAATAAATTTATATTGATTTAAAATTCATATATTTTATAGAAAACTTGCACTTGACAGAAATTTTGTATAGATTTATTATTTTGGCTAAATTTATATTATAATAAAAAAATATATACAATTAATATTTTTTATATTAAAAAAAATATAATAATACCCGCGACGAGGCGAAGGGGCATTGGTGTGTGGAGATAGAGTATGTAATTGTTGGTTGTAATAAGTTGCTTTCTCTTCAATTCCATCCATCTACTTAACGGTCGCCGCCATTTTTTTTTTATTACAAATTGAAGTTCATCAAAATATAAAAATAACCACACACAGAAGTTTTATGAGTACAAGAAATCTAAAAACAATCATCAAGACCAACAAAACAATCATACCCATGTTCATAAAAATAAAAATACAAGAAATCTATCTTGCCTCTAACACTGAACTCGAGCATTCGTTTGCTGAAGGTGGTTTGCCCTGGCTTGATGAAGAACTGGCTTCCACAAGGTCCCTTTCAGTGAAAAATCCTGGTTGTTTCGGCTGAGGCAATTCATCTTCGTTACCCAACATCAAAACCACATATGGCATGTTCGGTCTGTTTTCTGGATTTTCTTGCACACACAGCAGCCCCACATGAATCGAACGTAATACTTCAGATAGATAATGTATTTCGACTTTTGATTTTTCAGCCAGTTCTAGAGCCCTGCCTTGTCTGAAGAGGATCCAAGCCTGGTAAACAAAAACATGCTATTGTTTTTCAAAATTTCTTCATTATTTTGCAAGAATTTTTACGTGTTCAAGTCTCAGAAACATAGCTTTAACACTTACATGCCCAATAAGGTTGAGTTGGTGATCTGGATGACAAAATCCTCTGTTTCTATGGCCACTCACTATCTCTAGCACCAGTACACCGAAGCTGAAGACATCTGATTTTAGCGAGTAGAGTCCATGATTTGCGTACTCTGGAGAAATATAACCACTGCATGTGTTCATGGAATTTTGAGTCCCATTTGCAAACTAGGAAGACAAAATTTATATGATGGAAATGACACTTACTAAGTTCCAGCCACTTTGTTAGTATTGGCTTCGGTTTCGTTTTCTCCAAAACTTCTAGCCAGGCCAAAGTCTGAGATCTTTGGATTCATTTCATAATCCAACAAGATGTTGCTGGTTTTCAGATCTCTATGGATTATTCTTAGTCTCGAATCTTGGTGAAGATAAAGGAGTCCACGAGCAATCCCATTGATTATGTTGAAGCGTTTAGGCCAATCTAGTAGCAACCTTCGAGTTTCATCTGCTCAAGTTAATCCATTATAGCTATTTCAGTGAATATTTGTTACAAATACATATATTGCAAAATTTGGGAGAAGGAAAGCAGAGGAAGGTACTCTTCCTCTACAAAGCCACTTTCCCGAGGAATTTGAAGGAAGATCAGTATGTTAAGGAACCATCTTATCTAAAAGCTTAAGTTGTTAGGTGAGGTCCCAGAATATGATTTATATTATTCTCTAACACACCCCCTCAAGTGAAAACCTTTTGAGTTTGAAACTTGCACAAGCTTACACTACCTTGTGCTTGATTTTTATCAAATAGAATGGGGGTGATGATTCGAATTCGTAACTGTTAGTTCAATAAGGCTATAATACCATGTTAAGGAACCAACTCACCTAAAAGCTTAAGCTGTTAGACAAGACCCCAAAATATGATTTATATTATTCTCTAACACAGTATAGACGGTAGAGCAATTGATACCAAATCCATTGTGGAAGCTCAATAATGCTAAATTTGAAACATTGGAATAACTCTTAGAAAAGGATTTGTGAGATTCATACCAAAAACATAGAAGTCCAAGCTTCTGTTAGGCAAGAACTCGTAGACCAAGATAGTTTCATCTCTTTCAATACAGCAACCAAGAAGCCTCACTAGATTCCGGTGCTGAAGTTTCACAATATGTTTGACTTCATTTTTAAACTCATCAAGTCCTTGTCTTGAATTCTTTGAGAGTCTTTTGACAGCTATTTCTCGTCCATCTGTTAATGTTCCCTGCAAATAATGACTCAACATCACAAGCAAATCATACGCTGTCTTCTGAAAACTGAGAATTTCATGTATCTTGTATCTGTTGAAAAATCTTTCCAATCAGACATCCTTTTATGCTAAAAAAATAAAAGAACAGGTTCTGTAGTGGAGTCTGTACCATGAAAATTCAGAAGCAATATTGCATGGTCGTATTACCTTATAAACAGGTCCAAAACCCCCTTCTCCTAGTTTATTGGATGCAGAAAATTCATTTGTTGCACAATCCAACTCATCCATGTTAAAGAAAGGTAATTCTAGTTCTTTCTTTAATTCCTTGTTATTTGATCTTCCTTGCAAATTACCTGTCATTTTTCCTGTCAGCATAGCTACCATAGATTGGGAAAAAACTAATCTTGTTATCCAAGAATGGAGCGATAGGAATAGTTAGATTTTGATGGTGTGAGTACGTACTGTTTGTCTGCTGTTTCTTTTTCCAAACATAGACGACCAAGCAGATGCCAATAAATAGAATTCCAGAGGACAACACAGTGCTTACCACGATCCTTTTCTTCGCTTTGTATTTGGTATGAACCTTTGTAGAGTCACCATTATCTATAACACGAAAAAAAAAGAGGAAACTCCATTGTTAAGAAGAGGAAATGGAAAATATATGACTTCACTACACGCGGAATACAATATCTACGAGTTCTATTTGATAAAAATCAAGCACAAAGTAATGTGGACCTGTGCAAGTTTCAAGTTCAAACGACTTTTATTTGAGGGGATATGTTTAGAAAGTCTTACAGGACATGTTTATATTGTTTCTTCCCACTATAATTCTGAATTTTAATAAAAAAACAAAAAACAGACTTTTCCAATGTGAGAAGAAATTCATACCTAGTTCTGAGGCAGCAATTCGTATAAAAATGTCTTGCTCATTTTGAAAGAAAGTTCTAATGTCAATCAGATCATTGAACCAAAGCAAGCACCCACTTCCTCCATCCCTAATGTCCAAGTTTGTATACGCACTACAGCTGCAATTCTTCAAGCACGTGTTCTTGCACTCCTCCTGATTCATACTCCTGTTAAACCATGATTTTCTTGTCTCCGGTATCTTCACACCTGAGAGTTTTCTGAACTTATCTCTAGAACAATTTAGTGCAACTTTTCTAACGCAACCACCTGACCAATCTGTCTTGTTCCAGTCGCTTGGAACTTGTGGTACAAACCCATCCAAACAATTACACACTGGAGAGTTGTTAATACTACATATACCATTTGCACCACAGAGCGCATAGGTTTCACAAATATCAGTGTTTGCTGCTTCATAAAGAAACCAACTTTGAGTTTGCTCCATCCAGAGGAGGTGCATGATATCACCATTTGGAGTTAAGAAGATCCTCCAATGCCTTGAGCTATTTTTAAGGTGTTCTCTGTAGAATATCTCGTTGTCATTAAAAACAAATTCAAATGTGTACACGGGATTTGGTTTTATATTAGGCACGCCACTAAACTGCAGACCATTCCATGGCCCAACTCGAAACTTCACTTTTGAATCTTCCAACTCTATTAACTCTGGATATCCATCAGGAACGAGGATGCCTGTAATATTACCTCTGGAAGGATCATCTGGTGATTTCCATGATGTCATGTTCCATTCCATTCTAGTTATTTTATTCCACCCTACCTTCATGCTCGGTAATATTGTATTACCTGGATGTTCAAAACTTTGCCACAAGGAATTTTCCAGGTTATTATCACCCTTCTCTTTCACAACGAGGTTCCCTGAATCCAACAATTGAACAACTGGATTCTTAGCAAGTCTTAATGTCTTGGAAGACCAAATGATGCTTCCACTATGATTGAGAAGGACAAGAAGCCCTTGATTGGTAAGCCTTGCAACACCTGATGAATCGTTAAGTGGAGTTTCTCTGTTGGCCACCCAAACTGCAGTCAGGACAGATATTTTGCCATACCATACCCCCAAGTATCGGTTTTTGGATTTGCCGGGGCTGAAAAATCCTAATTCATAGGTGCCACTAGCTGAAACTAGTGTATCTCCATCTCTAATTGACTGAGTTGTGTTGATGGTGTCAAGTGGGGTGGTTTCTCTTACAAACAGCAACAAGGAGAAGCATAAACGAAGGAAGGAAATATAATCCATTGGCACTCTTATGATTCTTTCAAACTAAAGAGGTAAACGATTTAATCTGTCTATTGCGTCTGGGGAGGTGTCAGAAAGGATGTCCCCTGACGATTTCCCAGTGACTGTGAAGCTGGAAGGAGTGGTTCCATGGAGGGTGAAAGGAGCTCAGAGTTATGGTGGGAGAGGAGCAGGTTTTCCTGTATGGCTTGGTGATGAGTTTTTCTTTTTCTGGGGAGCTGTTTTGTCGAGGAATGATATATATCGCTGTTGTATGCATGATATGCACATCTAGAAATACATGAATTTTATAAAAAAAATCCATCTTCATGATCAGAAAATTCTGATCGTTTGACCTCCTTAAGTCTTCCTCTTTTTCTTTTTCTTTTTCCTTGCAGAATACTAGTCAATGATAGACCTTCTGTACATTAGAATTTTTGATTTTTATAATCTATTTCACACTTTTAACAGAACACTAAAAGGGCTCAGTGTTTCACTGTAGAAACACTATACCCTCTAGAAGGAAACATTGTGGATTCGCGTGGTTTTCCAGTTCTTTTTTTTTTTTTTTTATCTTAATTTTCTGGTTGCTTTTTTTTTATCCTTCCTAGTTTAGTTAATTCATGGTTGAGATTGATGATTTGTCACATTTAACTTTCCAGGAATTTCGTACAGTGTTTAAAACGAGTGCCATTAAATTGATACCCAGTTCAAATTCCTTGATTATACATAAATAAGATTTTGAGGATCAAATTTGACACTTAAACAAAGCTCCAGGATGTTTTTTTAACTATAATTGATGCGTGTTTTTAGCATCTCAATCCCCTAAAGTATTTTTTAGAAATTTTTATCACTATTTTTTTGAGTTTTTTACGTTTTGATCCTAAACTTCATGTTCTTTACTTTTTGTACACTAGGGTTGAGAGAGAATACGGAGAGGAGAGAGAGGCTAGTAGGAAAATAGCAAAATGGAAAAAGAGGTTGGTTGTTCTGGTTTTTTTTTTAAACTATAATTGATGCGTGTTTTTAGCATCTCAATCCCCTAAAGTATTTTTTAGAATACATGTGCTCTGGATACCTCGTTTCATGAGTTGGAACCCTACTATTCAGGGTGAGTTTCTGGGATGTCTCTTTAGGGGGCGAAAAACAATAAAGAGAACGGCAAAAAGTTATTTGAACTAAAGGAAATCGGAGGGATACTTGAAAATTTATCAGAAAAAATAGGACAAAAAGATGTGGGGCTACAGGACGGTATTAATTTGGAATTGTGCATAGACCAGAATGTTCTCAGCGATAACCCCTCTCAGTCTTTAGAGTTGCCCACATCTACACCATCATCCGAAGAATCGACCCAGAATGTTCTTCCTTAGGTAAACCCAAACCTTATTCTTGATGAAACTAACAAATTTTTTGTCCTTGTATAAAATACAGAAAATAAATACCCACAGCGGTCGAATAGAGGAGTCCCGAGAAAACAATATGAACCTGATCCAAAAGTCAAGACTAAATACCCAATTGGTAATTATATGTCTTCCTGTAAATTGTTAGAATCGTATGCACTTTCTGTTAATCAATTATTCATTATATCTATTCCTAGTAATGTACAGGATGCATTAGCAGATCCAAAATGGACCAAGGCGATGAACGAAGAAATGGAGGCACTACAGAGAAATAACACTTGGGAGTTATGTGCACTATCAAAAGAAAAGAAGACAGTTGATTGCAGATGGGTATTCACAGTCAAACTCAAAGCGGATGGTAGTATTGACAGGTACAAAGCAAGGTTGGTTGCGAAGAGGTACACACAGAAGTATGGAGTAGATTATCAAGAGACCTTTGCTCCGGTTGCAAAGATCAATACTATCTGTATTCTCATATCTCTAGCAATGAATCAAGACTAGGTCTTGCAACAATTTTATGTCAAGAATGTCTTCCTCAATGCAGATCTTGAAGAAGAAGTATACATGGAGTTACCACCTAGAGCTAAACACAAGTCCATGCTTGAAGTTTGCAAATTGAAGAAAGTATTATACAGTCTTAAACAGTCACCCCGGCTTGGTTCGGAAGGTTCTCGTCTACGATAAAGGAATTTGGATATAAGCAAAGCAACTCGGATCACACCTTGTTTATAATAAACAAAGAATGAAGAATTATGGCATTAATTGTGTATATGGATGATATGATCCTAATAGGAGATGACTCAGAGGAAAGAATAACATTACAACAGTTTCTGGCATCCAAATTTGAAATGAAAGATCTCAGACAACTGAAGTATTTCTTAGAAATTGAGGTCTCGAGGTCAAAAACAGGGATATGTCTATCACATAGAAAATATATGTTAGATTTGTTAACAAATACTGCAATGTTGGCGTGCAAACCTACTGACACACCGATGAAAATGAAATACAAGCTTGGGGAACAGAAAAACCAGACGTCAACAGACAAAGGACATTATCAGTGCTTAGTGAGGAAACTGATATATTTATCTCATACTAGGCCAGACATAGTCTATGCGGTGAGTATGGTGAACCAGTTAATGCACTCACCAGGAGAAGAACATATGTAAGCGGTATATCGAATCTTAAGATACTTGAAGAGTGCACCACGAAGAGGACTACTATTTTCAAAAAATAATGTCCATGAGATCAAAGGATATACAGATGCAGACTGGGCAGGAAGCCAAACTCTGATAAAAGATCGACATCAAGTTATTTTACTTTTGTAGAAGGTAACCTCGCCATATGGAGAAGTAAGAAGCAGAAAGTGGTCGTCAGGTCAAGTGCAGAAGCAGAATACCGAGGTATGGCTCATGGGGTGTGTGAATTATTATGGATTAAAAAGGTGTTACAGGATTTGAAAATTGATTATGGGACATCCATGGGTCTATACTATGATAACAAGGAAGCTATTGAAATTGCACACAATCCGATACAACATGATCGCACCAAACACATTGAAGTCGACCGACACTTCATTAAAGAAAATCTTGATACAATTTCTATTTGTTGGATCTGAAGATCAACTCTCTGATATCCTCACAAAGGCAGTCTCAGGAAAAATGTTTTATGACGCAATTAACAAGTTAGGCATGATAAATATCTATGCTTCAACTTGAGAGGGAGTGTTAAAATACACAGCTGGACTTGCCAGTTTTATCATAACAGAATTTGTCTTTTACTCTAACAGAGAAACAGTTCCAGTATTTAGTTGAAAGTAGCATTGTATCTTAGCTAGAATTAGATTGTAATTGTTTGTAATTATTTCTATATAAACATCCACTGTAACAGTAACAAAACAATTGAATAAAAAGAAATTATTCGAATTCTTACAATTATAGTTGCCTTAAGAGTGCTTCAACTTTTATTATAATTAAACATATCTAGGTACCATATCAATTAAACATATACCATACTTTCCCCCATCATCTAGGCAAACTTTCCCTGTATTGTTTCCACTAAGATGAAAAGGTTGTGTTTCTTGCTACTTTCGTTGTCACTGCTGCTCCTAGCAAGGCCAATTTGTTTCTTTTGCGAACATGAACATTTATATGATTCAGGAATGTCAATCTTGTTTTGTTTTCATCGAAATGTTTCATACTAGTTAAAAAATAAGACAAACCAGAGCTGTTTTTATCTAAGGTTGAATTCTGGTTCATTCTGGATTTTTCAGTCAAATTCCAGCCGAAACACGCCAGAAGCACACTGCATGTGCTGTTTCGGCCATGAAAAAAAATTAAAAAAGAATAATTTTTTTAAAAAAAATGAATTAATTAAACGCCTCGGCACCCCTCCATTCCATTCCCCAAATCGATTTCACTCAAAATCTCAAATTCTTAACACTTCTCTTCCTCAGTCCTCATCTCAGAGGCTCAGACTCCTTAGTCATCAGGTCAGGAATCCTGACCTCACCTCAATAATCTTTTCGGATGAGTAAGTCTTTTTTTCAAAGCTCCTAATACTCGAACAAATTAAAGGAAAAGAGAAGAAGACAACTGTAAGAGATAATTGAGTAGGTGAAAGATCAAAACTTTAGAGGCCACATCATGGAAGTCGCAGAAGAGACTCCATCCAAATACTTTGAAGCACTTTCTTTCTTTCATTGCCAAGAAGATGACAGTTTTCTTCTTCAATCTTCTTCTTGAAGAGAGAGACTCGACATATAAACATCCACTGTAACAATAACAATACAATTGAATAAAAAGAAATTATTCGAATTCGAATTCTTACAATTATAGTTGCCTTAAGAGTGCCTCAACTTATTATTATAATTAAACATATCTAGGTACCATTTCAATTAAACATATACCATACTTTCCCCCATCATCTAGGAAAACTTTCCCTGTATTGTTTCCACTGAGATGAAAAGGTTGTGTTTCTTGCTACTTTCGTTGTCACTGCTGCTCCTAGCAAGGCCAATTTGTTTCTTTTGCGAACATGAACATTTATATGATTCAGGAATGTCAATCTTGTTTTGTTTTCATCGAAATATTTCATACTAGTTAAGAAAGCAAGACAAACAAGAGTTGCTTATATCTCAGGTTGAATTCTGGTCCATTCTGGATTTTTCAGTCAAATTCCAGCCGAAGCACGCCAGAAACACACTGTATGTGCCGTTTCGGCCATGAAAAAAAATAAAAAAGAATAAAAAAATCTTAAAAAATGAATTAATTAAATGCCTCGGCACCCCCTCCATTCCATTCCCCGAATCGATTTCACTCAAAATCTCAAATCCTTAACACTTCTCTTCCTCAGTCCTCATCTCAGAGGGCTCAGACTCCTCAGTCATCAGGTCAGGAATCCTGACCTCACCTCAATAATCTTTTCGGATGAGTAAGTCTCTTTTTCAAAGTTCCTAATACTTGAACAAATTAAAGGAAAAGAGAAGAAGACAAATGTAAGAGATAATTGAGAGCAGATTTGACTGAGTAGGTGAAAGATCAAAACTTTAGAGGCCACATCATGGAAGTCGTAGAAGAGATTCCATCCAAATACTTTGAAGCACTTTCTTTCTTTCATTGCCAAGAAGATGCCAGTTTTCTTCTTCAATCTTCTTCTTGAAGAGAGAGACTCGACATATAAAAGGAGTTCAAATGTGACGCAGCAGAAAATCACAAAGGAATACAACCAACGTCAATATTCCGTAAATCAAAGATAACGAGAGGAACTCTCAATCAAACTCAAGTTTTATTCAATAAAATGATAACTAAGTCGGCCAGAGGCTTTACAATTGAATTTAAAGCAAAACCCTAGATTAACCCATGACGGAAAAGGAAATGACGCTAAACAATAAATTTACCATAAATGGAAAATTTGAGATAAATGCAGAATATGAAAGGCCTATAAACCCTGAGCAAGCAGCAATTGATGAAAGTCAATTCGGACTCACGAATCAAGAGTTATGGCTAAAACGAAACTTTCCTAAAATAGCAAAAATGACGATTTCGGGGCCTAAACGATGGAATTTGGCCAAAACCGGTGGACATCAGGGGCTATGCCACTGGCTTCTTCTGTAAATGGCGAAATGCATTGACTAAGTGAGTTTCGCGACAATCCGATGTCGGCGCTTGAGTTGCTGAAATTCAGTTGCCTTTGAATTTTGGATGTTCCCTCCTGAGCATGTATGCTTCCGCTACTTGTTCTATATCAGAATGTGTATGCTTGTGGGTGATAGTTGCATCGTTGTTTTAAATATTATTTTTTTCTCTTTTAAAAAAATTTAGTTCATCGTTCAGCTGATATTAACAGCAATTTTTTTAGTGTAATGGTAATTATTTTTTATTTTAAAAATATATTAAAATAATATGTTTTATTTGTTAAATTAATATTTTAATTTTTTTATAAATGTAATTAATTAATTACATATGGATAGTATAACCCAAAATGACGTGCCGAAACGTTCCAAAATCAAAACAAGATACCAACCGAAACAGAATTGACAACCTTGATATGATCTTCAAGTTCAAAGCCATATGGAACTCAATTGGTATAATTGAAAAGATCAAACCAGTTTCCTGTTGGAAAGTAGGCTTCTAACTGAATCTGCTCATGATATCAGGACAGGTGACACCATCATTAAACCTTTACCGATTAGAAACCGTGAATCGATTTTGTATGTTTGGATGCCTCAAGGGAATGAAAAGAAAAGAGGCCACGCTATGGGGATCCTGATAGTGCGTGCCTCGTACATTAAGGAGTAGAAGTATGGTGGGAGCTGATTCGCAGGCTGAAAACCTTCTTGGATGATGCAGCAACAGAGATAAAGCTGCAGCGTTTTGATCCTTTCAATTTTGATGTCATTCCTTACCCCATCGATCAACCTTTCAATTTTCAATTTATTTTTTGAAAAAAAATACTTTTAAAACATAGTAACAAATCAATCATTATTACCTCCAAACAATCCCATTTTGGTACATTGAACTTGGTACAATTGATAGAAAAGTCTTCAAATGAGAGAGTAAACCAAAGAAAATCCTTGCTAATAACTTTGGTCGTAAGTCAAGTCAAGCAAGTGCAAAGTTTCTTCCCTCTTCGAGTGGTGTTTGGTCCTTTGAATAAAAATAAATAAATAAATAATCATTGTAGAAATATGTAAGATTTAGGCGTATTGAAGAGGGTGGACTCTAATGTCACTTAAGGTACTCCTCATTGGCTTGTCTATGTAATATTATGGCTACACTTCTTCATTCCAATGATTCGTATTACTTAAAAACTACAATGTTCTAGGTGTATGCTACGCAGCCGATACTATTTATTTTTTAAATAAAATGTTATAGATATCTTGTTTATTATTTAATTCTTAAAGTTCTATTTTTTTTAATAATTTGATATGATTGAAAGCTAATTAATTTGGATGTTTTACGCGAAGAGGAATTGAAAGAATATGGATCAACATTAAAAAGATATTAAATATTAGTGGCGTGCCAGAAGTTTCAGGAAAGACACTTTGGTCCTCTAATTTAAAAAATAACACAAATTCTATGATTTTGGTGCCTCAATTTTTTTCAAATCTAGTTTTAGTACTATAATTTATTTTTGTTTTTTTTTTCTTGGTTGAGAGAGGAGAGGGAGATGCCATTGGATTCTTGTAGTGTAGAGAGAGAGAGAAAATATCGTTAACATCAATATAGACTATCAAAACGGTCGATGTTTATGTCAAATGGTTCTATTTGATGATGAGAGTTTATATTAATTATTTTTTACCTTTAAAGTTCATAGAAAAATAGATTTGATCTCGGTTTTTAAAATAATTTTTTTAGTTTTGGGATAGTTTCAGTTTTTAGAATAATCTTTCTAATTTTTTTAGATCACATATAAATTTATAACCCTAATTCAATTATTTGTATCCTAATAAAATAAGTGCCTAACCTTTACCTTTTGTTTTTCAAACACACATCCATATATTTTAAAACCTTAATAATTGATTAAAATAATCAAGCTATTTTTGTCCAATAAAATTTACACGAGAATGTAGATGTCCAAATAGTGAACATGCCTGATATCTCCCATGTAGATACTAACAATAAGCTAAACCGTATGGGGAAAGCATTGTAGCTCCCCACACATTTCATTGTGGATTGTTACGGTACTCTCCCTTTCACTGTTTTTTTTAAATATATTCGAGCTATCTTCTTTTTTTTGTTTTTTTTAACTGAAATGTTCGGGTTAGCTTACGCGCACCACGACTAATCTCCAGGCCCACTTTTTTTTCTTGGTATTTTCCCCACTTATAATTTTTTTTTCCCCACAAAGAATTGTCAAGAAAAATACAAAAACCAATTACTAATCGTCTAGAATCCACACAGCTCGCCCAATCAGAATCACAGAAAGCCTTTAACTGGAAACTGCAAAGGACTGGAAAAGGCAATCTTTGTGCTGGAGAGGCTTTAATGTAATGAAACACTCTAGTTGTTGCAGCTAAATGAGAGACTCGAGGTTTATCCATAAATTGACTTAACATTTGGACAGCAAAAGAGATGTCAAGTCTAGTGATAGTGAGATAAAGCAAACGGCCAACGAGTCTTTTGTAAGCAGTAGGATCTGCTAAGAGCTCCCAGAATCCTTTGAAAGTTTCATATTTGGTTCCATGGGAAAGTTCACTGGTTTGGAAGCCAATATGCTAGAATCTTCAAGAACTTCCAAAGCATATTTGCGTTGACAAACAGATATCCCAAGCTCACTACAAGCTATTTCCAAACCAAGAAAATATTTCAACTGGCCAAGGTCCTTTAGCTTAAATCGATCATTAAGCATATGAATAAAAGTAGAAACCTCAACTGAATTATTGCTAGCAACCACTACATCATCAACATAAACTAATAATGCAATGAATGAGCCCTTCAAAGTTCGTGTAAATAAAGTATAACAAGCATTGTTCATAAACTGAGATAAAACAACATGCTCCATAAGAACCGAAATCACACAATAGTAACTAAGGCCTCTATTGCAGTTCCCATATTTGGTTAAGGAGCTTTGGGAAATCACTTGAAAAACCATTTCAAAAAAAAAATGAATTTTTTGTTTAAAATATTTTGTGGGAGTTTTCAAATCATTTTAATGTTATAATATCAAAAATAATTTTTAAAATATATATATATATATATATATATATATATATATATATATATATATATATTATTTTGATTTATTTCTTAAGGAAAAGTAACTTCAAACACACTCTTAAATAGACACTAAGTTAAATAAGTTATCATGAAGTGTGAGAGAGTTCAGGACTCTCTTTATGAATTGGAATAGTTTGATCACTTAGCACTAGTTATATATATATATATATATATATAAAAAAATGTCATTGCCCGTAATTCTTGAATTTGATGTTCAGGTATCAAACAATTTTGCAGACTGAAACATGTTAAATTGCCAACTAGAAAGTTTCAAGGTAGGAATAATGCTACTTACCGAATGACCAATATGGCATTGGGGTCGGCCGGCAGATAAGCTCTGTCACCATATCTGGCGATGGCCCAGCGAAAAAATACAGATCAATAATGCCTCCAGTAACCTTATAAGTTATCCTATTGCCTCCATAAACTATGTCCATGCCATTGCTATAAAGAAGAGCTCTTTATAGGAAGCCTAGAAGATAGTTGGATATACTGGTCCTTGAAGACCAGGAAAGTGCCGGTATTGGACATATCCGGGGAAGTGTCGAAGAGGACATCGCCGGAGGATTTCCTGGTGACAGAGAAGCCAAAAGGGATGGTGTTGTGGAGGGTGAAAAGCAGGTCTGAGTTAGGGCCAGAGAGGAGGCTGTTATTGTTGGAATGAG
>CM055029.1:14008517-14102457 GCA_029204005.1 Salix udensis
ATTAGCGATCTTCTTTGTTTCCAAACCGACGATAAAGAGCAAGAGCTGTCAGTGGCATAAGGAGAGGGGCATTGTGTGGAGCCATCAACGAAAGAATACACTCCTTGACCGATTAGATACGGTTTCATGCGCATACGCCAAAACAAATAGTTGTTGTTTGTGAGTTTAAGATTGATAACCCTGCTGTGTATTGGAGAGAGGAACAAGAGCGAGGAGCTGCGGTTGAAGAGGCTATGGGTCTGCGTGCGGTGCAGCAGATTTTTGGAGAGGAGGGGACTGGTATTGATTCCGAGTGTTAGCATCGTCCGATTGAGCCATAATAAAGCGACAAAAAAAATTGCTCACGTGTGCAGTAGAGAGAAAGAACGCACGCCTCACGTAGAGAGAAAGAACGGCTCGAAGATGAAGAGCTCAGCCGTAGAAGTTAGGCAACGTAGAGTAAAGAACGCTGCAATGAAAGACACTTGCAGTAGAAGACAAACGGTGTGCAGTAACCAGAAATAACGCACGCCTCACGTAGAGAGAAAGAACGCTGCAGTAGATTGCAATTGAAGGCAGAGACGAAACAGAGCAGCCCCAGAAATTTGAAGGCAGTCGGCGCAAGAAGGAAGAGGAACCGATTAGGCTCTGATACCAAGTTGAAACAAGTATTTGATTGTATTGTATTTGAGCACAATACCTAATACGACTGCTCCTCTTGTATTTATATAAGTAGGGCATATGTACATGTATTATGGTGTACCCTATTACACAAGATAAGTCTATACAAATATTTCCTATATAAGAATACATTCCCTAATAGGTGCTCTTCAATATCTCACTTTCACACGTCCGGATATTTGCTTTGCTGTTAACCGGGTATGTCAGTTTATGCATGCTCCTACAGAATCTCATTGGGCTGCAGTAAAACGCATCTTGCGTTATCTTCGTGGTACAGCATCACATGGTTTACACATTACTCGCAGCTCTTCTTTTGCTTTACATGGATTTACTGATGCAGATTGGGCAGGTAGTATTGAGGACAGGAAATCTACGGGTGGTTACCTTGTGTTCTTTGGTCAGACGCCAATTTCATGGAAATCAGGTAAGCAACGCACTGTTGCTCGGTCTTTGACGGAAGCTGAATATAAGGCCTTAGCAGATGGCACGGCTGAAGTCATTTGGCTTCGATTACCTATTAACAGACCTTAAGATTCCGACCACCCATGCTCCTATCATTTGGTGTGATAACCTTGGCGCCACATACTTGGCGGCAAACCCTGTCTTTCATGCTTGCACAAAACATATTGAGATTGATTATCATTTTGTCCGAGATAGAGTTGCGAAGAAAGAGATTCAGATCCGGTTTATTTCCTCCAAGGATCAACTTGCCGATGTTTTCACTAAGCCACTTCCGGCTCCTTCTTTTATAGCTTTCAGGTTCAAGCTTCGGGTTGATTCTCCACCCTCAGCTTGAGGGGGCGTATTATAGCATGTAAACTAAATAAGAAATATTGTAATCTCATTCCTATGTGGTAATCTCCACCATTACTATTGTATGTTGCCCTACACATATATATACAAAGGAGTGGCTAACTATTAGGTTAAGCCTCCTAATCACTTCTCAACTACAAGTAATTTAGATCAAATTTAAAATGTAAAGAATGACAAAAAAAACCTCAAGCGAACTTGGCATCCAACCTAAGTCAACAAAACAACTTAGCATCTCGTGCGAAGAACGTTAAACCCTCAAACAAGCTCATTTGACTTTTCAACCAAGAAAAAAGAGTAATTCAACTATTATAATTCACATGAATTCAAGTGATATCTACCGTAGTTTTTTCCATAAATTTTAAATTCTTTTAATAATCTAAAAAAATTGAATAATCTATGCTAATAAAAACATCATATCAAACCTAAGTCAACAAAACAACTTAGCATCTTGTGCAAAAAATGTTAAGCCCTCAAAACAAGCTCATTTGACTTTTCGGCCAAAAAAAAAAGTAATTCAACTATTATAATTCATATGAATTCAAGTGATATCTACCGTAGTTTTTTCCACAGAGTTTAGATTTTTTTGAATAACCTAAAAAAATTGAATACTCTATGCTAATAAAAACATCATAACCATTTGAATTTTTTGAAGTTACGCGGTTGAATATATATATATATATATATAGATAAGGATTTATGAAGGTTACGCTGACTGATTCAGCACAACCTTCACAGAAATATTTGGACATCCATTTCTAAGAAAATTAATAATAATATAAATATAAATATAAAAAATGTATTTTGTCCAATTGGACATTGATTTGGAGAAATGGTCGTCTCCGTGTTCAACAATTTTGAGAGGAAGTTTCAGTCGTTGAAAGCAAGGCTGTAACCCTAGTACACATTGATGATTAATGTATTGTTTTAAAAAAATAGATTTTTTTTATATTATTTTATTTTAAATTAAATGTTTTTGGTATTTTTGATCATGAGATGATATCAAAAACAAAACTTTTAGTCTCAAGCTCGTACTTGTAACCACTTAACAGATGATTGATATTTGAAATTGAGAAGACAACGAGCTAACTTGCCCGCGCGCTGTGTTGAACATTTTTCTATGTAGAAAACTGATTGATTTTATGCATGTTGTAATTGATTATTTTAATATTCAATTAGTAAAATTATAATTGATAAATTCTGTTAGAAACTGGTTTTTTCGCCTAAAAGTGATTGAATGTCGCTACTGTTAAAACTGTTTTGATAATTATTTAATCAGTAGATTGTACAATTGGAATTGAAAAAATTCTGTATAAATGAGACACGTGCTTCGTGTAACATACTGATTGATTGTTTTGTATGTTTTATTTGTTTCATGAATTATTTCATTAGCAAATAGTAAAATTACAATCGTTGAATTTTAGAACAGATGAGTGATTTGTTTTACATAACAAAAACTTTGATTGGTGGTTTTGTTCTAACTATTTTTGTAATAATTTAATTGGTAGATAGCAAAACCACGATCGATGAAATTAACTAAAAATATATTATTTGTTGCCTGTAACATACTAATTGTTTATTGAGCATGTTTTAACTACTTGACAAATAATTTATTTGACAGATAGAAAAAAAAGCAAACTAAAATTTATCAAAGATTATGTTTTCATATTTTTTCTTCATGTTATTATATTAAAAGTTTTTTAGAACACTGAGATTAAATTAATGTGAGATTTATAAAAAAAATCAGTTCATTTTTTTATATATACTCTAAGAAGTTAATATAAAAAAATATCACAATATATAATTGGTCTCTCCTATTTTTTAAGAAAAAAGTGCCAAAAATAATTATTATCATTATTCTAAATGTCTTATATATAATAAATAAATACATATAAAAGCGACATAATCATAAAAATTTTAAGTTGCCTATTTAGCTCAGATGTATAGAATTTTTAAACATAATTTAGGATCATTAATAATTTTGTTATATATTAAAAAAATTGGTGCTG
The DNA here is from genome assembly GCA_029204005.1 of Salix udensis. Classification (NCBI taxonomy): domain Eukaryota; kingdom Viridiplantae; phylum Streptophyta; class Magnoliopsida; order Malpighiales; family Salicaceae; genus Salix; species Salix udensis. The sequence goes on from CM055029.1 coordinate 14,011,997, forward strand.
AAGGTGGCGAAACGCAGGGTAATTTTTTATTTTATTATTTGTAGATAATTTGGCACAATATTTCTAGCTTTCTTGTCTATGTGTGACTTTGTATATTTGTTTTTTTTTCATGATATGAGATTTGAACTATTATGCATAAAAAAGATGCAGAAATTATTTTTCATAAAAATAACATTGACTAATGATTTTTTGTTACAATTATTTAGTGTCATTATAAATATTATTATACATCATTAATATTCTAATTATTATTGGTCATACTATTGATGACACCTTAATTATTGTTATTTTTTTTTAATTTTTTCAAAGATTTATTCCTCATATTATTATATTAAAAATATTTGAGAACACTGATAGTAAATTATTATTTTTTTAAATAAAAAATAGGTCATATATATATATATATATATATATATATATATATATATATATATATATATATATATTAAGGCGCTAATATTAAATAAATATCAAAATATATAATTAGTCTCACATATTTATAAGAAAAAAAACTAACAAATAATCATTATCATTATTTTGAATGCCTTATCTATAATAATTAGAAATTTCAACACCTAACAATATTAACAAAAAAATAATTAAGAAACAAAAAAAATGATAAAAAAAATATTATTAGATTTTAAAAAATTATTTGACTTGAAGAATGAATAAAAAAAAGATAAAAAATTAAATATATTCATTTTTAAATAATCACCAACACAAATTAAAATTTAAACATTAAATAAAAAAACCCTTAATAATAGTGGAAATAATAAAAATTGGAAACAAAAACTAAGAGCATGTACATATAAATATGGACAGAAATAGGAACTATGTAAGAAATATATACAAAAAAAATAAAAGAATTAAAATAAAATCCAAGATTAAAAGTATAAGGGTTGAAATGGAAAACACATATATAAAATATTTCATTTAAAGGACACAATTAAAATAAATCTAAATATTGATACCGAAAAAATTAAAGAATTTAACACAAAATCGGAAATTAAAAGGAGGACTGAAATGAAACTGAAATATATAATTAATTTGCATGGAAGGATAAAATTGAAACAAATCAAAACTTTGATACCAAAAATATTAAGGATTTCAAACCAATCCGAAACTGAGGACTGAAATGAAACTATAGTATATAATCAATTTCAATTGAAGGACCAAATTGAAACAAATCAAAACCTATATAACAGAAATAAGGACCATACAAAACAATCAAAAAATGAGTGACTAAAATGAAATCACAGTAAATAGCGGGGCTGACGTGTGCTTGCTTAGACAGGAGTTAGAAAAGGGGAAAAAAAATTCAACCGACCACTGACACGTCTCCGGCCACCTTATCACTGCACGTGCCGTACCAGGAGGAAGCAAACATGTCTGAAAATCATTCTAGACGACGGTTAGACTTTTTTAAACGCTAGAATACGGTTTCATCTTTGGATTTTTATCTAATGATCCAGGGCGTAATCCTGGACATGAGGAATAAGAAAAAAGGCTTTTTCCTTGCTTTATTTTTATTAAATGTTCTTAGAATTTTATCTATTCTACATCTTTAACTATTATAAAATAAAATAAAAATATGAAGTCATCAATGAAACTGGTAAAAGAGGGAAAAGGCAATGATAATATAATATTAAAAACCCAAAATCATTTTCGTCGCTTGAGAGATTCGAACTCTCGTGGGGATACCTTAGCAGTGCACGCCTTAACCACTCGGCCAAAACGACTTCATTGTTCAACCCTAGTATACAAATAATACTTATATTATTATATAATTTTATTATTCTAATCAATAGTACCGTTGAGTTTAGATGAACAGTGCAAAATATATTATTATAATTTTATGATCTCTTTTATTTTATACGATAAAATTGATTTTTAATTATTACAGTGAATTTATAGGTAATTCACTTAATTATATATAAACTATTATTTGGTGAAAATCAAATCTAAAATTAATAAGTGTGATTTATTAAATTTTTTATTTTATTTTTAAGATTATGCTGTTAAAATTATAATTAAAAAATTATTTGTTTAAATAAGTATATAGTTTTTTCAATTTACGTAAAAATTATCTCGATACCAAAAACGTAATTTATTTTGTGGGACCATGATGACTTGACGTACAGCTTTTTTTCTTGAATATCTAAAGCCATCAGGGCGCTCGTTCACTCAAAAAAAGAGGAGAAGATATGCAAGAAGAGTAATGAGACAATGACAATATCTCGTCAAAGATTTATCAAAGATTATGTTTTCATATTTTTTCTTTATATTATTATATTAAAAGTTTTTTAGAACAATGAGATTAAATTAATATGAGATTTATAAAGAAAAATTAGTTCATTTTTTTTTATATATACTCTAAGATATTAATATAAACAATATCACAATATATAATTGGCCTCTCCTATTTTTTAAGAAAAAAATCCCAAAAATAATTATTATCATTAATCTAAATGTCTTATTTATAATAAATAAATACATATAAAAGCAACATAATCTTACAATTTTTAAGTTGCCTATTTAGCTCAGATGTATAGAATTTTTAAAAAAAATTTAGGACCATTAACAATTTTGTTACATGTTAAAAAATTTGGTGCTGGTTGTGACAAAACGCAGGACAATTTTTTATTTTATTATTGTGGATAATTTGACATAATTTTTCTACCTGTCTTGTCTATATGTGATTTCGTATATTTTTTTTCATGATATGTGATATGAAATATTATACATAAAAAAAGACGCGCAAGTTATTTTTCATAAAAATAACATTGACTAATGAATTTATGTCACAATTATTTAGTTATCATTATAAATATTATTATACATCATTAATATTCTAATTATTATTGGTCATACTATCGATGACACCTTAATTATTGTTACAAAAAATATTTTATTTTTATTTTTTAAGAGTTATTCTTCATATTATTACATTTAAAATATTTGAGAACACTGATAGAAATTATTATTATTTTAAATAAAAGTAGGTCATTTATTTATTTATATATATATATATATATTAAGGTGCTAATATTAAATAAATATCAAAATATATAATTAGTCTCACATATTTATAAGAAAAAAAAAACTTACAAATAATCATTATCATTATTTTGAATGCCTTATCTATAATGATTAGAAATTTCAACACCTTACAATATTAACAAAAAAACAATTATAAATTTTTTTTGATAAAAATATATTATTAGATTTTAAAAAATTATTTGACTTGAAGAATGAATAAAAAAGATAAAAAATATCAATTTTCAAATAATCACCAACACAAATTAAAATTTAAACATTAAATAAAAAAAAACCTTAATAATAGTGGAAATAATAAAAATTAAAAATAAAAACTAAGAGCATGTATATATAAACATAGACAGAAATAGGAACTATGTAAGAAATATATACAAAAAAATAAAAAGAATTGAAATAAAATTCAAGATTAAAAGTATAAGGGTCGAAATGGAAAACACATATATAATAAATTTTATTTAAAGGACACAATTGAAACAAATCTAAACATTGATACCGAAAAAATTAAAGAATTTAACACAAAACCGGAAATTAAAAGGAGGACCGAAATGAAACTGAAATATATAATTAATTTGCATGGAAGGATAAAATTGAAAAAAATCAAAACTTCGATACCAAAAATATTAAGGATTTCAAACCAATCCGGGGACCAATCCAAAAATTGAAAGACTAAGGACCAGAATGAAACTACAATATATAATCAATTTTCTTGCTTGATATTTATTAAATGTTCGTAGAATTTCATCTATTCTACATCTTTAACTATTGTAAAAAAATACGAAGTCATCAACGAAACTGGTAAGAGAGGGAAAAGGCAATGATAATATAATATTAAAAACCCAAAATCATTTTCGTCGCTTGAGAGATTCGAACTCTTGCAGGGATACCTTAGCAATGCAAGCCTTAACTACTCGGTTAAAGCGACTTCGTTGTTCAGGCTTAGTATACAAATAATACTTATATTATTATTATGTAATTTTACCATTCTAATCCACAATACTGCTGAGTCTAGATAAACAATGAAAAATACTGTTTATTACTGTTTGAAATGTCAATCTCTTTTAACTTATAAGATAAAATTGATTTTTAATTATTACAGTGAATTGATAGGTAATCCACTAAATTACATATCAACTATTACTTGGTGAAAATTAAATCTAAAATGTATAAGCGTGATTTATTAAATTTTTTCTTTTTATTTTTATTTTTATTTGTAAGATTATGCTGTTAAAATTATAATTAAAATAATATTTGTTTAAATAAATATATATATTTTTTTCAATTTACGTAAAAATTATCTCGATACCAAAAATATAATTTATTTTGTGGGACCATGATGACTTGACGTTCAGCTTTTCTTCTTGATTATTTAAACACCATCAAGACGCTCGTTCACTCACAAAAATGGAGTAGAAGAGATGCAAGAAGAGTAAGGAGACAATGGCAATATCTCGTCCTCCTCATTCGCTTCTTTTCTTATGTAGCATCTTTCTCTCCTCCTACTGGCTTGCCCTATCAAGTGGAGAAGAAGTGGTTGGCTATGGCTACTCCATTGAGTCTGTCTCTGTCAATCTACCTGGCAAATGGTTGTCTGCTAATCTCAGCCTTATCAAGAATTCCACTGTTTATGGAGCTGATATTCCACGCCTCAAGCGAACTTGGCATCCAACCCAAGTCAACAAAACAACTTAGCATCTCGTGCGAAGAACGTTAAGCCCTCAAAACAAGCTCATTTGACTTTTCAGCCAAGAAAAAAGAGTAATTCAACTATTATAATTCATATGAATTCAATTGATATCTACCGTAGTTTTTTCCATAAATTTTAAATTCTTTGAATAACCTAAAAAAATTGAATAATCTATGCTAATAAAAACATCATAACCATTTGAATTTTTAAGTTACGCGGTTGAGTGTGTTGAGTGTGTGTGTCTATACACACACACACACACACACACATATATATATAAAGATTTATGAAGGTTACGCTGACCGATTCAGCACAACCTTCACAGAAATATTTGGACATCCATTTCTAAGAAATTTATTAATAATATAAATATAAATATAAAAAATGTATTTTGTCCAATTGGTCATTGATTTGGAGAAATGGTCGTTTCCGTGTTCAACAATTTTGAGAGGAAGTTTCAGTCGTTGCTCCGTGTTCAACAATTTTGAGAGGAAGTTTCAGTCGTTGAAAGCAAGGCTATAAAATGGATATCAAAATCACGATTTTGACATGAATTGAAAGTTGCTTTTAAACTTGGATCGTAAAATTGGAATAGTAAAATTATATTTAAAATTTATTATACAAAAAATAAAATCATCATTAGGTAGAACAATTGTAAAATCGTAAGTATAAAATTTTATTAGTTAAGGTGTATACATGATTTAAAGGAAATTAAAAATACATAAAAATTATATCATTATATTAGTATTTTGATTTTTTTTAAAAAAGTGAGGCTAGCTTGCGGGGGGGGATTTTCAATTTTGGGTAAAATTGGGGGATCGTAAAATCGGACTGATCCTGTCTGATTTTATGATTCTGTACAATTTTATCGTTTTTTGACCGAATTTAACCCAAACTGATTTTTCTACCCGAGCTAACAAGGTTTGATGAGTTGATGATTTTGCGAGTCAACCCGCGATTTTGACAACCATGGCTGTAACCCTAGTACACATTTTTTTAAATTCGAGGAAACTCTACCTCCCGAAAGCGTATTTTGTGGGCCTAGATTAGAGAATAAAATCCCTGACTGTTCTAGGCTTTTACAAGAAGTGTACGCCCTAACTCGAACTCGAAACACATTGTGCAGTGATCTCAAACTCTTTGTCATCACGCCACGCTCCTTGGGGATTAACCTTAGTACATGTAATCACGATAAAAGCAGGGGCTGACATGTGCTTGTGGAGGCGGGGAGTGAGAAAAAGGGAAAATAAAATAAACCGACCACCGACACGTCTCCGCTCACCTTATCACTTTGCACGTGCCGTACTGAGGAGGAGGCAAACATGTACTGAAAATCATTCTAGTTGACAACTAGATATTTATGAACGCTGGAATATGATTTCATATTTGGATTTTTATCTAATGATCTAGGGCGTAATCCTGGACATGAAGAATAAAAAAAAAACCTTTTTCCTTGCTTGATTTTATTAAATGTTCGTAGAATTTCATCTATTCTATATCTTTAACTATTGTAAAAAGATACGAAGTCATCAACGAAACCGGTAAGAGAGGGAAAAGACAATGATAATATAATATTAAAAATCCAAAATCATTTTCGTCGCTTGAGAGATTCGAACTCTCGCAGGGATACCTTAGCAACGCAAGCCTTAACTACTTGGTTAAAGCGACCTCGTTGTTCAGGCCTAGTATATAAATAATTCTTATATTATTATGTAATTTTACTACTCTAATCCACAGTGCTGCTGAGTCTAGATAAACAATGAAAAATACTGTTTATTACTGTTTGAAATGTCGATCTCTTTTAACTTATAAGATAAAATTGATTTTTAATTATTACAAAGAATTGATAGGTAATCCACTAAATTATATATCAACTATTATTACGTGGTGAAAATTAAATCTAAAATGTATAAGCGTGATTTATTAAATTTTTTATTTTTATTTGTAAGAATATGTATAATTACAAAATATTTGTTTAAATAAATATATATTTTTTTCAATTTACGTAAAAATTATCTCGATACCAAAAACGTAATTTATTTTGTGGGACGATGATGACTTGACGTACAGCTTTTTTTCTTGATTATTTAAACACCATCAAGACGCTCGTTCACTCACAAAAATGGAGTAGAAGAGATGCAAGAAGAGTAATGAGACAATGGCAATATCTAGTCCTCCTCATTCGCTTCTTTTCTTATGTAGCATCTTTCTCTCCTCCTACTGGCTTGCCCTATCAAGTGGAGAAGAAGTGGTTGGCTATGGCTACTCCATTGAGTCTGTCTCTGTCAATCTACCTGGCAAATGGTTGTCTGCTAATCTCAGCCTTATCAAGAATTCCACTGTTTATGGAGCTGATATTCCACGCCTCAACCTTTTTTGCCAGGTGATTGGCTTAATCTATCTCATTATGTGTTAGCATGAGCCATGAGAAGTTACGTGGAAACAGAACACTCTCTGTATCCAAAGTTCCTAGTTACAGTAGGATATATCAAACTCCCTAGTTCTTAGGCTTAAAACTAGGAAAGGCTTTGATGTAATAGTAGATTAGTTGAAACACAACTTCTTCCCGTGTATGTGTATAAATACAGACCATAAATCAATTAATAAAGCAAGGAAGTTTGTTCCTCCAGAATTCTGACATGGTATCAGAGCAACCACATTCAGAGACCTAAGAAAAGAAGGAAAAAAAAAACAGAGAAGAAGAGAGGAGATTAAACCAAATCCCATGGCTGATAATCTCACTGACTTGATTCAGCCACAAAATCCCATAACAGACTCCATGTTTGACAACTTCATGGCCAAGATGACAGAAGCCTTGACAAAGGCCCAGACTACTTCACAACCAGCTATTAATGAGTCGTCTGCAACACCAATCGGCATCAAGTTGGATGGTTCCAACTATGCTTTATGGTCCCAGGTGGTAGAGATGAACATCTCAGCCAAAGACAAACTGAGATATATCAATGGAGAGTTTCCTCAACCCTCCGAAACAGACCCAACATTCCGCAAGTGGCGCACTGAAAACTCCATGGTAAAAGGGTGGTTGATTAATTCATTGGATCAATCATTTGTTGCAAACTTTATCCGCTTCCCAATAGAAAAACAAGTGTGGGATGCCATTGCAACTACATACTTTGATGGAACTGACACATCACAAGTTTACGAGCTTCGACGGAGAGTTACTCGGATGCGGCAGAGAGGAGGATCAATAGAAAAATACTACAACAATTTACAAGGGATATGGAGGGAGATAGATTTTCGACGCCCCAATCCCATGAACTGTGCAACAGATATTCAGAGATATAACTCCTTAATACAAGAAGAAAGAGTTTATATTTTCCTGGACGGATTAGATGATCGACTTGACGACATTCAGAGTGATATTGTCCAACCGAAACCATTCCCAACCATTGAGCAGACCTATGCTCATGTTAGAAGGGAGGATACTCGACAAGCAGTAATGACAGTAGGGGCTGAAACCACAACCAGTGGTGCTATCATGGCCATCAGAGGCTCACTGTTTGGCCAACCACCAACACTAGTACTAGGAAAACCTAACATACCCTCTAAACCGAAGAATCCATTTGATGGAGGGAAGTGTACACACTGTGGGAACACCAAACACACCCGTGATACATGCTTCAAGTTGCATGGGTATCCAGAATGGTGGCATGAACTACAAGCAAGGAAGAAAAAAAGTAACACATCACATGATGAAGGCACTGGCAGAGCAGCAATAGTCACGGCAGAACCTCAACTCTCACTTTATCCCCATGGAAGAATCCTCCACTTCTAAAGCATCAGGTAACTGTGGACAAGTTTTGAATAGTTCTAACCATCATGATGAAGATGAATGGATTATTGATTCGGGAGCTATGGACCATATGACCTTTGATCCCGCGGACTTCTCACATACAACTGAACCACAAATGACACGTATTGCAAATGCAAATGGGGACACTTATCCAGTCATGGGAGCTGGAACCGTGACATTATCATCCTCACTCACTCTATCCCACACTCTTCTTGTTCCTTCACTATCAAATAAATTGATGTCTGTAAGCCAAGTGACTGAAGCACTCAATTGCCTAGTATTAATGTACTCTAATGTTTGTTTTCTTCAGGATGTTCTCAGCAAGGAGATTATTGGGCGTGGTACTAAGAGAGGGGTTATATTACTTGGATGATTTCAACTATGGAAGAGCGAATCATGTATACCATCAGCACAGTAGCAAGGAACGGGAAATATGGTTATGGCACCGTCCTCTTGGACACCCATCTTTCGGATACCTAAGACACCTATTTCCAAACTTATTCTCAAAATCAAAGGATAGTGTTTTTAATTTTCAGACTTGTATTTTGGCCAAAAGCCATAGAAACTCTTATCATGCAAGTTTGAATAAAAGCAGTATTCCATTTTCCCTTATACACTCAGATGTCTGGGGTGTTCCCAATATTCCAGGCTTTTCACACCATGATTCAGACTCAATTTTCAGCAAAAATTCAAGTGCTTCGATCAGATAATGGAGGAGAGTTTGCCAACCAACAATTCAAAGTTTTTTCTCAAAGACAAGGTCTCCTTCACGAAACCTCATGTGCTCAAACTCCGCAACAAAACGGTTTTGCGGAACAGAAAAATCGCCACATCTTGGAAACAGCTCGTGCCCTTCTCCACGACACAAGTGTTCCAACTCATCACTGGAATGATGCAGTAAGTGCTGCGGTATACTTACTCAACAGAATGCCCTCAAAAGTACTGCACTTCAAAACTCCCCTGCAAGTGCTCTCCTCTCATGTTGAACTACCAAGCGTGCTACTGCTCCCACCACGAGTGTTTGGCTGTGTGGTGTTTGTTCACCTCCATAAGAACCAACGCTCTAAACTTGACCCGTGTGCTGTTAAATGTGTGTTTCTGGGTTACGGACCAACTAAGAAGGAGTGCTTCGACCCCAGGAGACAGCGACTCTATACCACCATGGATGCTACCTTTATTGAGTCTGAACATTTCTACTCCCCTGCGGGCTCCAATTCAGCTCTTCAGGGGGAGAATACAAGAGAAGAACTGAATTGGCACTTAACGGCTCCAGCCCCAGCTCCAGTCGTAGGAGCCACTAATAATTCAGCACATCATCCTGAAGTTACAGCCACTAATGACAGTCTAGCACACACTGAAGAAAGACAAAGTGAGGAGGTTGAGGCTAAAAATGGTGAAAGAATACATGAAAATCAACCTGCGGAGGCTGATAATAATAGCGACAGAATACATCAAACCCCTCTCTCTACAGTGCCTGAATCTCCCACTCCTACTGAGAACAACCCTGAGGTAAGCTTTTCCACTGATCTCCCATATACTTCTAACTTGAATACTCTCGTAGAGTATGTATTGCCTTTCAGACACAATAGAGGAAAGCCACCGAACAGGTACTCCCCTGATGCCAAAGAGAGGAGGTCTAAGTTTCCCATCATAAATTATGTAAGCACAAAGCACTTACCTCATCCGATTCAGAGCTTCACGAAGGTGTTGTCCTCATATCACACTCCAGAAAAAATAGAGGATGCTCTAGCAGACCTGAAATGGGCACAAGCCATACAAAAAGAGATGGAAGCCTTACAGAAAAATAATACATGGAAGTTGATAGCCCAACCTGAGGGAAAAAAAATAGTGGGATGCAAATGGGTATTCTCAATTAAATACAAGGCAGATGGAACAATTGACCGGTACAAAGCAAGGCTAGTAGCACAAGGATACACACAAACATACAGTATAGATTATGTGGAAACTTTCTCACCGGTTGCGAAATTAAATACTGTTAGAGTCTTATTATCCCTTGCAGCAAATCTGGACTGGCCGTTGCTACAAATGGATGTAAAGAATGCATTTCTCCATGGTGATCTTGAAGAAGAAGTGTATATGGATATTCCACCGGGATTCACATCTTCTTCAGGAACACGAGTTGTATGCAAGTTGGAGCGAGCTCTATATGGATTAAAACAATCACCACGAGCATAGTTTGGGAGATTTAGTGCAGCCATGAGAAAGTATGGTTTTGTCCAAAGCAATGCAGATCACACACTCTTCCTGAAGCATCGGTAGAAAAGGGTGACAGCCCTAATCGTCTATGTAGATGATATGATTATCATCGGAGATGACACGGAAGAAATGTCGAACCTACAGAAGCAACTATCAGCCGAATTCAAGATGAAGGATTTGGGTGGACTTGAATACTTTCTAGGAATAGAGGTGACAAGGTCATCGAAAGGTATATTCTTATCCCAAAGAAAGTATGTTTTAGATCTACTGTCTGAAGTAGGATTATTGGAATGCAAACCAGCCGATACTCCCATCATTCAGAATCACGGACTCACTGAACACACAGACCAAATACCAACGGATAAAGGAAGATACCAAAGGCTGGTGGGAAAACTTATTTACTTATCACACACTCGTCCTGATGTTGCGTATGCAGTAAGTGTGCTGAGCCAATTTATGCATAATCCAAGCGAAGAACATATGAACGCAGTAATTCGAATACTTCACTACCTGAAATCCTCACCAGGAAAAGGTCTAATGTTCTCAAAAAACCACCACTTGGGGGTAGAGGGGTATACCGACGCAGATTGGGCAGGAAGTATTCTCGATAGAAAATCCACGTCAGGGTACTTTACATTTGTGGGAGGGAACCTAGTTACATGGAGGAGTAAAAAGAAAAATGTGGTGGCCCAGTCAAGCGCTGAAGCAGAATTTAGGGGAATGGCAAAAGGGCTATGCGAACTACTATGGCTTAGACGGTTACTAATGGAAATAGGTCACGGCCCCAACATGGAGATGAACTTGTTTTGTGACAATAAAGCTGCGATCGATATCTCACATAATCCTATCCAGCATGATCGAACAAAACACGTGGAGATAGATAGACATTTCATTAAGCAAAATCTTGATGAAAAGATCATCCGGTTTGTGTTCGTCAAATCAGAAAATCAACTAGCAGATATGCTGACGAAGGCAGTGTCCAGTAAAAACTTTCATGACTCACTTGACAAGTTGGGCATCCAAGATATCTATGCACCGACTTGAGGGGGAGTGTTAGCATGAGAAGTTACGTGGAAACAGAACACTCTCTGTATCCAAACTTCCTAGTTACAGTAGGATATATCAAACTCCCTGGTTCTTAGGCTTAAAACTAGGAAAGGCTTTGATGTAATAGTAGATTAGTTGAAACACAATTTCTTCCCGTGTATGTGTATAAATACAGACCATAAATCAATTAATAAAGCAAGGAAGTTTGTTCCTCCAGAATTCTGACATTATGAAGTTTTTTTTATGATTTTTGTTACATAAAGCTAGCCTTTCTATTGCTTGCTTTGATTTCTTGAAAAAATTATGATAGGGTATGATCTTAAATGTTGTTTAGAGGATGGGGTATTTTGGTTCTGACAGAATTGGTGAGCTCTTGCCTATTTCCTAACCTCTTCCACCTCAGGTTTTTGTTGGATTCTATACACAGATCATCAGTTTGCCTAAGCAATGTTAAACTTTATTAATTAAATTAGTCGGGAACAATTTCTTAACTCATCGCCTAAAACAAGGAGATTTTTTTTTATTCTGGCAATGTGGACCACTCGGTGGATGGAACAGTCCAGTGTTAATTGTGAGGCTATGAATCGACAACCGTAGGTCATCGCATTTAAGTCGAAGTTAATTGAGTTTATCTAGTCAACTCCCACTTACCCAAGCAAGGTTCTAGGTTGATGTAAGGCTGGGCTGACCTGCTGGTTTGGGAATGAAATTAAATATATCGATGTCGGATCGTTGTCGATGATGGCAAAGTATCAGCGGGGGACTACTCATGGTGTCCTGCTGCTTAATAGCAATGGCATGGACATTGTTTATGGAGGTTATAGGATAACCGACCGAGCCAGAACGAACCAACCCGACCTGAAAAAATGAGCATTATTATTGCTGTCCCCAATGATTTGTCTCATTGTGAGCGGTAACCAGATCTGTGACCAGTTGTAGCTTTTAGATAATTAATATAATTCAATATTCAATTTTACATTAAATGTCATTCTTCAAGATATTTTAAACTTTTATATTAATTTTAATATCAATACTGTGATATAATTTCTTTTTTTATTAACGTGTATATCCGGGCTAACTTGCACGCATTTAATTCCACGGGCCCTGAAGTTAACGACCATGTAAGTCTCTAGTAATTATTATATTAGTAATCACAAGGCTCAAACCTAAAAATCACATGGGAATCAAACCTCCTAGTGATATAATTTCATAAAATGAGTGATTGTTGCATTTGCAATATACTTAAGAGTTTGAGATAGTCTACATGTCTCCTATATTTACAAGAAAAAAGAGAGTTAATTATCAGTTAAGGAAATAGTCAAGGGACATCCTTTTTTACACGTCCCCAGACGCAGATTAAGGAAATAGTCGGGGGGACATCCTTTCGACACGTCCCCGAGACGCAACCGGTGCTGACACTTTCTTAGGGCCTGTTTGGTATAGCGGTTGCGGTTGTGGTTGTGGTTGAAAAAATGGAGTTTTAAAAATGGAGTTTTCAACTATGGTTCAAAAAAAGCAGTTAAGTGTTTGGTTAAAACTGTGGTTGAGTTGAAGGTTGAAGAAAAAAGAGTTTTGGTGTTTGGTTTCCAAACTTTCCAAACTGCTTTTAACTTGTGAAATTACTTAAAAGGGTATATATATATATATATATATATATATATACACACCCTTATATATATATATATATATAATTTTTTTAAATATTGTAAATTTAATAATGATAATAATATTATGAAATTAATAATTCATGAAAAAACAAATATTATTTTTTATTCTCCCATCAAACTATTTGCAATTTCATCACGAACATATATTTTCCTTCCATTTAAGACTGATCTGTATCTACACATTTTTTTAAAAATATATATATTTTTAAATTCGGACTGGGCCTCACCCGGCTAAATGGGCCGGCCCAGCTTGGGCTGGGCCGAGAGCAGCCCAACCCAGTTTAACGAAGAAGAGTGAAACGGTGCGCTGCACTGTGCACGTCTTCTTCGACAGTGCAGTGCACCTGCACGTGAAATGGCTTCCGACCGACCACGACGAGAGCTTCAACGGAGGATACCGACGAGTAGAGGAGGCCGAGGTGGTTCTTCCTGTGGTGGTGGCGTCTGAAATGGTGGCCTGTGGTGGCCGGAAACAGCCTTGGAAGGTGGCGGTACTGTTCACCGACCACGACGAGAGCTTAGAAGGAGGATACCGACGGGTAGAGGAGGCCGAGGTGGTTCTTCCTGTGGTGGTTTTATCATAAATGGTGGCCTGTGGTGGCCGGAAACAGCCTTGGAAGCTCTCGGCTTCCATGGCTGTTCGCAGGCAGAGAGAGAGAGAGAGAGAGAGCCATGCACAGATCTTTTTTTTTTAATTATCGAACATGGATTTCTCAAAGGTTTTGCATGTAAATTTTTCACAGTTTTTGCACCCGTTGTATTCTCACATTTTTGCATGAAAACGGAGATTAAAAAAAATGAATCGCGATCGCAAAAGCATCAATTTCCAGCTTTTTGCAAACCACGGTTTTGATCAAATTTTTGGTGGGCCCCACATGCTTTTTTTCCATTACCAAACGCCATGTTTCCTCCAATCTCCGTTTCAAACTCCAATCTCCGTTTCAAACGCAGAGCCAAACGGGTGCTTAGTCTTCAAGGACCAGTACATCCAGCTCTCCTCGGCATTTCCTGAGGTCTTGGAGAGCACACCGACACTGACTTTGTGATATGCTGACAAAGTCAATCTTTACGGATAGAATGGATTGTGGTGCTAAATCGTTTACCTCTGTAGTGGAACATAGCAGTAGCAGTAGACAGATTGTGGTGTTAAATAGGTAATAATCTCTGAAGACGAATATTTTCACATCTAGAAGGCCAACCATTTCATAGCATAACAAAGCGAGCTATTTGAAAGAATCATGAGAGTGCCAATGGATTATATTTCCTTCCTTCGTTTATGCTTGTCCTTGTTGCTGTTTGTAAGAGTAACCACCGCAATTGACACCATGAACACAACTCAGTCAATTAGAGATGGAGATACACTAGTTTCAGCTAGTGGCACCTATGAATTAGGATTTTTCAGCCCCGGCAAATCCAAAAACCGATACTTGGGGGTATGGTATGGCAAAATATCTGTCCTGACAGCAGTTTGGGTTGCCAACAGAGAAACCCCACTTAACGATTCATCAGGTGTTGCAAGGCTTACCAATCAAGGGCTTCTCGTCCTTCTCAATCATAGTGGAAGCATCATCTGGTCTTCCAACACATTAAGACTTGCTAAGAATCCAGTTGTTCAATTGTTGGATTCAGGGAACCTCGTTGTGAAAGAGAAGGGTGATAATAACCTGGAAAATTCCTTGTGGCAAAGTTTTGAACATCCAGGTAATACATTAATACCAGGCATGAAGCTAGGGCGGAATAGAATAACTGGAATGGAATGGAACGTGACATCATGGAAGTCACCAGATGATCCTTCCAGAGGTAATATTACAGGCGTCCTTCGTCCTGATGGATATCCAGAGATAATAGAGTTGGAAGATTCAAAAAGTGAAGTATCGATCCGGGCCATGGAATGGTCTGCAGTTTAGTGGCCTGCCTCAATTAATACCAAATCCCGTGTACACATTTGAATTTGTTTTTTAATGAGAAGGAGATATTCTACAGAGAACAGCTTAAAAATAGCTCAAGGCATTGGAGTCTCGTCTTGACTCCAAATGGTGATATCACGCACCTCCTCTGGATCGAGCAAACTCAAAGGTGGTCTCTTTATGAGACAGCAAACACTGATAATTGTGAAAACTACGCGCTCTGTGGTGCAAATGGTATTTGTAGTATTAACAACTCTCCAGTGTGTAATTGTCTGAATGGGTTTGTACCACAGGTTCCAAGCGACTGGGACAAGACAGATTGGTCAGGTGGTTGCGTTAGAAAAAGTTGCACTAAATTGTTCTAGAGATAAGTTCAAAAAAACTCTCAGGTTTGAAGATGCCGGAGGCAAGAAAATCATGGTTTAACAGGAGTATGAATCAGGAGGAGTGCAAGAACACGTGCTTGAAGAATTGCAGCTGTAGTGCGTATACAAACTTGGACATTAGGGATGGAGGAAGTGGGTGCTTGCTTTGGTTCAATGATCTGATTGACATTAGAACTTTCTTTCAAAATCAGCAAGACATTTTTATACGAATGGCTGCCTCAGAACTAGGTATGAATTTCTTCTCACATTGGAAAAGTCTGTTTTTTGGTTTTTTTTATTAAAATTCAGAGTTATAGTGGGAAGAAACAATATAAAAATGTCCTGTAAGACTTTCTTAACACCAGTTTCTTATTTTATCGTGTTATAGATAATGGTGACCCTACAAAGGTTCATACCAAATACAAAGCGAAGAAAAGGATCGTGGTAAGCACTGTGTTGTCCTCTGGAATTCTATTTATTGGCATCTGCTTGGTCTTCTATGTTTGGAAAAAGAAGCAGCAGAAAAAGAGTACGTATTCACACCATCAAAATCTAACTATTCCTATCGCTTCATTCTTGGATAACAAGATTAGTTTTTTTTCGCAATCTATGGTAGTTATGCTGACAGGAAAAATGACAGGTAATTTGCAAGGAAGATCAAATAACAAGGAATTAAAGAATGAACTAGAATTACCTTTCTTTAACAGGGATGAGTTGGCTTGTGCAACAAATGAATTTTCTGTATCCAATAAACTAGGAGAAGGGGGTTTTTGGACCTGTTTATAAGGTAATGATTATCTATATACGACCATGCAGTATAGCTTCTGAATTTTCATGATACAGACTCCAGGCACCAATGGAGTCATGTGGTTTTGAAATTATTCCACTACAGAACCTATTCTTTATTTTGTAAGCATAAAGGGATGTCTGATTGGAAAGATTTTTCAACAGATACATGAAATTCTGAGTTTTCAGATGACAACGTATGATTTGCTTGTGATGTTGAGTCATTATTTGCAGGGAACATTAACAGATGGACGAGAAATAGCTGTCAAAAGACTCTCTAAGAATTCAAGACAAGGACTTGATGAGTTTAAAAATGAAGTCAAACATATTGTGAAACTTCAGCACCGGAATCTAGTGAGGCTTCTTGGATGCTGTATTGAAAGAGATGAAACTATGTTGGTGTACGAGTTTTTGCCGAACAGAAGCTTGGACTTCTATGTTTTTGGTATCATTCTCACAAATCCTTTTCTAAAAGTTATTCCAATGTTTCAAATTTAGCATTATTGAGTTTCCACAATGGATTTGGTGTCAATTGCTCAACCGTCTATACTGATCTTCCTTCAAATCCCTCAGGAAAGTGGCTTCGTAGAGGAAGAGTACCTTTCTCCATTTTCGTTCTCCCAAATTTTGCAATATATGTATTTGTAATTGAAACTTGGTATTCACTGGTTATCATTCATCATCTTATCTTTATCTTCTTCTTTCATAAACAATTATGAATTTGATAAGAGCTATAATGGATTGTTAAGGAACCATCTCATCTAAAAGCTTAAGTTATTAGGTGAGACCCGAGGATATGATTTTATTATTTTCTAATACACCCTCTCAAGTGAAAGTGAAAGTCTTTTGGGATTGAAACTTACACAAACTCATATCACCTTGTGCTTAATTTTTATGAAATAGAATGGGGGTGATGAGATTCGAACTCGTGACTGCTGAGTCAACAAAGTTCTGATACCATGTTAAGAAACCATTTCACCTAACAGTTCAAGCTATTAGGTGAGGCCCCAGAATATGATTTTATTATTTTCTAACGTGGATTAACTTGAGCAGATGAAACTCAAAGCTTGCTACTAGACTGGCCGAAACGCTACAACATCATCAATGGGATTGCTCGTGGACTCCTTTATCTTCACCAAGATTCGAGACTAAGAATAATCCATAGAGATCTGAAAACCAGCAACATCTTGTTGGATTATGAAATGAATCCAAAGATCTCAGACTTTGGCCTGGCTAGAAGTTTTGGAGAAAACGAAACCGAAGCCAATACTAACAAAGTGGCTGGAACGTAGTAAGTGTCATTTCCATCATATAAATTTTGTCTTCCTAGTTTGCAAATGGGACTCAAAATTCCATGAACACATGCAGTGGTTATATATCTCCAGAATACGCAAATCATGGACTCTACTCGCTAAAATCAGATGTCTTCAGCTTCGGTGTACTGGTGCTAGAGATAGTGAGTGGCCATAGAAACAGAGGATTTTGTCATCCAGATCACCAACTCAACCTTATTGGGCATGTAAGTGTCGAAGCTATGTACACGTAAAAATACCTGCAAAAAAATGAAGAAATTTTGAAAAACAATCGTCAATAAGTATAAATATAAAATGCGGTGTTAATAGCATGTTTTTGTTTACCAGGCTTGGATCCTCTTCAGACAAGGTAGGGCTCTAGAACTGGCTGAAAAATCAAAAGTCGAAATACATTATCTATCTGAAGTAATGCGTTCGATTCATGTGGGGCTGCTGTGTGTGCAAGAGAATCCAGAAAACAGACCGAACATGTCATATGTGGTTTTGATGTTGGGTAACGAAGATGAATTGCCTCAGCCGAAACAACCAGGGTTTTTCACTGGAAGGGACCTTGTGGAAGCCAGTTCTTCATCTAGCCAGGGCAAACCACCTTCAGCAAACGAATGCTCGAGTTCAGTGTTAGAGGCAAGATAGATTTCTTGTATTTTTATTTTTATGAACTTGTGTATGATTGTTTTTTTGGTCTTGATGATTGTTTTTAGATTTCTTGTACTCATAAAACTTCTGGTGTGTGGTTATTTTTATGTTTTGATGCAATTCGATTTGTAATAAAAAAAATGGTGGCCATCATTATGTGCCTGTTTAGGAGTGTGGTTGATGAGATTGTTTTTAAAAGTACATTTTCATATAAAAATACATCAAAATGATGTTTTTTTATTTTTTAAAAAATTATTTTTGATATTAACACATGAAAATAATTTAAAAGCACCAAAAAATTTTAATTAAAAAAAAATCATCTTTTTCTGAAAAACTTTTGACACAAACATCGACCGTTTTGATAGTCTAAATTGATGTTAACGATATTTTTTCTCTCTCTCTACACTACAAGAATCCAATGACATCTCCCTCTCCTCTCTCAACCAAGGAAAAAAAAAACAAAAAAAATAAATTATAGTACTAAAACTAGATTTGAAAAAAAAATGAGGCACCAAAATCATAGAATTCGTGTTATTTTTTAAATTAGAGGACCAAAGTGTCTTTCCTGAAACTTCTTCTGACAAGCCACTAATATTTAATGTCTTTTTAATGTTGATCCATATTCTTTCAATTCCTCTTTGCGTAAAAAATCCAAATTAATTAGCGTTCAATCATATCAAATCATAAAAAAAACAGAACTTTAAGAGTTAAATAATAAACAAGATATCTATAACATTTTATTTAAAAAATAAATAGTATCGGCTGCGTGGCATACACCTAGAACATTGTAATTCTTAAGTAATAAAAAAATAATACTAATCATTGGAATGAAGAAGTGTAGCCATAATATTACATAGACAAGCCATTGATGAGTACCTGAAGTGACATTAGAGTCCCCCCTCTTCAATACGCCTAAAGCTTACATATTTCTACAATGATTATTTATTTATTTATTTTTATTCAAAGGACCAAACACCACTCTGAAACTTTGCACTTGCTTGACTTGACTTGACTTACGACCAAAGTTATTAGCAAGGATTTTCTTTGGTTTACTCTCTCATTTGAAGACTTTTCTATCAATTGTACCAAGTTCAATGTACAAAAATGGGTAGAATTTTAAAATAATTACTAGTGCATCATGTAAAACTCTTATCACCTAATAATAAAAAACAGAATATTGTTCGGTTATTGTGTTTTAAAAAATATTTTTGTTTTAAAAAAATATTTTAAATTAAAAAAATTTGGTGATTATAGATCATTTTAATATGCAGATATCAAAAATGATTTTAAAAAATAATAAAACATCATTTTAATGCATTTCCTGTATGGTTTTGAAAATTTTGTAGGGTTTTGAAAACTTTGAATAGGAAAAAGGCATTAATACCCTTAATGGCTTAAGATTAGGTATAAATGAATTAAGGGTATAGTAGTAACTTGTAAAATATAAATAGAAAAAAAAGAGAAGAGAATCAAAGCTGAAAATTTTAGAGTGAACCGGAAGAGAGGAGAAAGGAGAAGAAAAGGAGAACAGAGAAAGGGAGAAAGGAAGGAGGAGAAATAAGTATTAAGGTAACGTGTATGTGTTATTATGTAAAAATATTGTTTTTTAGTTAAGCTTTTTGCTTGTATTGGTGATTAGGGTTTGTAGATTTTATTTGGGTTTGATTGATAAACGGGTTGAGAGAGTCCTGAACTCTCTAATATTTCATGATAATTTATTTTGACACGGTGTTTATTTGAGAGTTTGTTTGATGTTGCTTTTCGTTCAGAAATACATCAAATTAATATATATTTTTAAAAAAAATTATTTTTGATATTATAACATTAAAATGATATGAAAACTCCCAAAAAATAATTAAAACAAAAAATTCAATGTTTTTTGAAACCGTTTTTCAAGTGATTTCCCAAAGCTCCTTGGCCAAATATAGGAACTGCAATAGAGGCCTTAGTTTTTGTGAACAATGCTTGTGCCATGTATAATACATGTTTTTGGTCCAATGTGAAGGATTTCATCAGTGCCGATACGGTTACAAGAACATTTCTGATGTTGAAGGTGTGGTAGCTGGCTATGCAAAAGCTCGGATCCCTCTTGGAAGTTATGTGGACAGATATTGATTACATGGATGAATACAAGGACTTCACATTTCATCCTGTTAGCTTTCCCCTGGAAAAAATTATGAAATTTGTCAATACCCTTCACCGAAATGGTCAGAAATATGTGGTCATCTTGGATCCTGGTATGTGGTTAACATGAAGAAGCGAAACAATTATCTTCATATGAAATCCTATAATTTCCATACTTCTTCTAACTGGCCTTAGCACAAAAGGAAGAAAGAAAGAGTGTTTCTGCTACATTCTGTTGAGCCTCCAGTTTTGTGCAGGTATCAGTGTGAACTCAACGCATGATACCTACATCAGAGGACTGCATGCTGATATTTTCAATAAACACAATGACATTCCGTACTGTAGAAAAACAAAGAAACAAAAAGTCAACAAAAGTCGTGGTTACTGTTTTATTGAGTTCAAACAGTAACACTAACAGTTACTGTTTGAATCAAAATCTGGGAATGTAACCGAATAAAAACAATGAAGAACAAAGGATTTCGGCAATTAGGAGCAGAATCGAAGGTGAGGTTACTGCTATCCCTCTTCTTTATTTATAGCAAAACTTGAAGTGTTACATTCAAATAAGGACTCTTGCTTTGATTATAACTCCTTCTATAATCTAGCTAAGCAAACTTGAATTGTAATGAAACTAAAATTGATCAAACATAGTGATCTTATTTAGGAAAAACAGTAATTGAAAACTAGTCGAATCCTAACACTAATTGTAGACTTGAAATCAATTGTCAATCTTCAATCTTCAACACGTACATGGGTGAAGTGTGGCCTGGAAAGGTCTATTTCCCGGATTTCATAAATCCTGCTGGCCGAGAGTTTTGGGGTAACGAGATAAAAATATTTCGAGAGATTCTCCTGTAGACGATCTCTGGATAGACATGAATGGGATATCGAATTTCATAGATCCAACACCCACCCCATTTTCTACCCTTGATGATCCACCCTGCAGGATTAACAATGGTGGTATTAGACGGTCTATTGACAATAAAACTGTTCCAGCTACATCTCTACACTTTGATGTCATGAAAGAGTACGATGTTCATAACCTCTATGGCCTTTTGGAATCGAAAGCCACCAATGTTGGTTTGATCAATTCAACTGGTAAAAGGCCATTCGTACTTTCTCGATCAGCTTTCATTGGCTCTGGGAGGTATACAACACAGTGGACTGGAGATAATGCTGCCACATGGGATGACTTGGCCTATACTATCCTGTCAATTCTGAATTTCGGTCTGTTTGGGATTCCTATGGTTGGTGCTGAAATATGTGGTTTTTCAGGAAACACAAATGAAGAGCTTTGTCAGCGTTGGATTCAGGTAACTTGTTGCTGTAGTAGGATGTTGACAGATGGTATGCTCTTTTTTTGTGTTTAAATTGTCCTGAACTTTAACTGTGAGAATTACCATTATACGTCTCATGACACACTCATGTTCTTGTTTATTCAAACTCATGATCATTGAGATAAATTATGGGTTTTGATAATGGGGATCAATTGTCTAATTTTCTCTTTAATGGAAGGAGAAAATTAGCTAACATATTAATGAGAAGGGTCCCTGATCTACCTATAAATAATAGTCTGATCTATCTATAAATAATAGCCTGTGTACTCTATCTACAACTACTAGTAGATATAGATCAGAAGGTTTCTCTCAAGAAAAAAAAATTCTAGTATTTTGAAGTTGTCCTTATAATCTAATTTTCTGATGCTATGTATATTTAGCATTCGAATTATATAAATTATGTAACATTTACTACAATGCAGCTAGGTGCCTTTTATCCCTTTGCAAGAGATCATTCATCGATAGACATAACACGGCAGGAGCTTTATCTATGGGATTCTGTTGCAGCAACAGCTAGAAAGGTGCTTAGCCTTCGATACCAGCTGCTTCCATATTTCTACACACCAATGTACGAGGCTCACATTAAAGGAACCCCAATAGCACGGCCTCTTTTCTTTTCATTCCCTCAAGACATAAAAACTTATGAAGTAAACTCACAATTTCGCATACTTTCCTGCTGGAAAGTGGTTTGATCTTTTTAACTAATCCAATGTGGTTTCTGTAAGTTCAGGAAAGTACATCAAACTTGCTGCACCTGCAGATCAAATAAACGTGCATGTTCATGAAGGAAATATTTTGGCCTTACAAGGAGAAGCCATGACAACGAAAGAAGCTCGAAAAACAGCATTTCATCTATCAGTGGCTCTTAGAAGAAGTGGAAATAGCACAGGGGGATTATTCTTAGATGATGGGGAGAGTGTGGAGATGGGAGGGGAGGGAAAGAACTGGAGCTTGGTGAAATTTCATAGTGAGATTGTAGGAGATATGGCAATGGTTAGATCAAACATCATAAATGGAGATTTTGCTTTCAGTCAAAAGTGGATGGTGAGCAAAGTAACATTCATAGGATTGAAAAAGACTAATGCGGTCAAATGGTACGAGTTGCAGACTTCCAAGGAAACAAAGAGTGGAAATAGAGGATTAGGGCAATCCTTAACAACAACGAAGATTTTGATGTCAGGACTTTCTTGTAAGAATATTTCCCGTAGAGTGGCCGATGTATTAACGGTCCGATCATTAAAGTTCAAGTTCTCTGTAAAGTCTATGGATTCTAATACGTTAAAGCGAAACCGTGATGGATCGGTCTCAATAAACGAGTATTAGAATGGGTACGTTGAGACCCTCTCCTCTAACCATAAAATAACATATATTCTCATAAGGTTGTATACATACATATATTGATGGTTTTAAATATATGTATGTGTATAAAATAAAGTTATGGAATTAAAGCAATGTCTTGAATGTTATTTAATTAAAAGACACAACCCCTCCTTCCTATGGAGAGACACCCATTCGATGGGTATAAAAGAGAAAGGGTGGCTGTTCTTTTGTGTCATAAGAAGAACAATACAAAGAAAGAGAATAAAAGAGAAAAACCGAAAGGAAATCCCTCTCCATCAAAGGGATAAAGAAAAGAAGAAGGTGTAGAGGAGAAGATCAACAAAGTGATTATCAAAGGATTCTATGCAGCATTTCAAGTGCAAAATGGATAATGGTAAGTTCTAAATTTTCCATTGTTCTAAATTTGAAGGTTTTCATCATCAATATAAAAGTCTTGTGGGATTAAATGGTCTATTGATTTGGGGATAGATTTCATAAATAGAAATCATTAAAGATGAAATTAATATTTCTTTGTTCCTCGGAGAGGAGTTCAAGTTGAATGTGAAATTGTAATGATGGACAACCATTGTCTAGCAAAATCTAGTAGTAAGAATAAATCAACAATGATTGCAGTAGCTGCGGTTTTTTTATATATATATACAAAAAGAAGTAATTTGTAATTTTCAATCTATTGAGTAATTGTTTTAAGAAAGTTGTAGAGAAAATTCTTACAAGTTTACCACGAAAACCTGAGTTTATAGTTTCTGTCATTGAAGAAACACTAATTTAAACTAATAATAAAACACTACCTCTTTTTCTTTTTTGCTATTTTCCATCTAGTCTCTCCCTCCTCTCGCTATTCTGATTCTCTCACAACCCTAGTGTCCAAAAAGTAAGGAAAATGAAGTTTCGGATCAAACGAAAAAAACTAAAAAAAAATAGTGATAAAAAATTCTAAAAAAAATACTTTAGGGGATTAAGATGCTAAAACACGCATCGATTATAGTTAAAATAACAGCCTGGAGCTTTGTTCAAGTGTCAAAGTTGATCCTCAAAATCTTATTTATGTATAATCAAGGAATTTGAACTGGGAATCAATTTAATGGCACTCTTTTTAAACACTGTAAGAAATTCCTGGAGAGTTAAATGTGACAAATCATCAATCTTAACAATGAATTAACTAAACTAGGAAGGATAAAAAAAGCAACCAGAAAATTAATATAAAAAGACAAAAAAACTGAGCCCTTTTAGTGTTCTGCTTTAAAAGTGTGAAATAGATCATCAAAATTTCAAATTCTAATATATAGAAGATCGATTGGATAATTTGGCATACATGCCTATCATTGACTGCTATTCTGCAAGAAAAAAAATAGAGAAAGAGGACGATTTAAGGAGGACAAACGGTCACAGGCTCTCTAATGTCTCTTTGTCAAGGAGCCATCGGAATTTTCTGGCCAGGAAGATAGATTTTTTTTTTTAAAATTCATGTATTTCTAGATGTGCACACCATGCATGCAACAGCGTTATAGTATCATAGCCTTAATAGGAAAAAAGACAACTCCCCATAAGAAAAAATAGACTCAGGACTCATTTAATAGCTTAACCTTTTAGATAAAATTATTTTTTAATATGGTATCATAACCTTGTTAACCGAGCGATCACGAGTTCGAATCTCATCATCCTCATTCTATTTGATAAAAATCAAGCATAAGATAGTGTGAGTCTATGTGCAAGTTTCAGACTCAAAAGATTTTTATTTGAGAGATGTGTTAGATATTAAGAATCATTGATGTAATATATTTTACTTCCTAAATTAGTTTAGGTTAAATCCCACTGAATGTGGATCACTACTCTCATGCCTAATACTTAGACGTAATTGAAGAATATTTTGTGTGTGTGTGTGTGGTGTGTATATATATCTTGCTATACTAATGTAAAAGGAACACACAGAATTCATGCAATCGACTTTTAATTTGTTGTTGCCTCAATGTCCATGATTGTTAAGATTAAAGAATAATATAAATCATTTCTTGGAACATCACCTAATAATTTAAAGTTTTAGATAAAATAATTCCTTAACATTTCTTTCCCACCGTAACTCTGAACTCCTTTTCACCCTCCATGACACCACTCCTTCTAGCTTCACAGTCACTGGGAAATCATCAGGGACACCCTTTTTAACATGTTCTCAGACGCAACTGAAGTTGGCACTTAGTGATTGTTTGAGATTATGGTTGTGATTATTATTGAAAGTACTTGTTATTTAGAAATGCATCAAAATGATATTTTTATTTTATTTTTTTAAAAATCGTTTTTGACATTAATAATAAAATGATATAAAAACATAAAAAAAAAATTAAATAAAAAATATTTTTGGAACAGGGTGCGAAACAGGATTAGTCTTCAAGGGCCAGTATATCCAGCTCTCCTCGGCGTTTCCTGAACACAGTTCTTCTCTTTATGGTCTTGGAGAGCACACCGAGAGCTCTTTCAAGCCGACACTTAACCAGACACTGTCTTCATGATATGCTGACATAGGCAGTGTTAATCCTGATGTCAATCTTTACGGCTCCCACCCTTTCAATCTTGATGTCAGATCGTGGTGTTAAATCGTTTACCTCTGTAGTGAAACATAGACAGATTGTGGTGTTAAATAGGTGATGATCTCTTAAGACAAAGATTTTCACATCTAGGCCAGCCATTTCCTAGCAGAACAAAGCGAGCTATTTGAAAGAATCATAAGAGTGCCAATGGATTATATTTCCTTCCTTCGTTTATGCTTCTCCTTGTTGCTGTTTGTAAGAGTAACCACCCCACTTGACACCATGAACACAACTCAGTCAATTAGAGATGGAGATACACTAGTTTCAGCTAGTGGCACCTATGAATTGGGATTTTTCAGCCCCGGCAAATCCAAAAACCGATACTTGGGGGTATGGTATGGCAAAATATCTGTCCTGACAGCAGTTTGGGTTGCCAACAGAGAAACCCCACTTAACGATTCATCAGGTGTTGCAAGGCTTACCAAACAAGGGCTTCTCGTCCTTCTCAATCATAGTGGAAGCATCATCTGGTCTTCCAACACATTAAGACTTGCTAATGATCCAGTTGTTCAACTGTTGGATTCAGGGAACCTCGTTGTGAAAGAGAAGGGTGATAATAACCTGGAAAATTCCTTGTGGCAAAGTTTTGACCATCCTGGGAATACATTAATCCCGGGCATGAAGCTAGGGTGGAATAGAATAACTGGAATGGAATGGAACCTGACATCATGGAAGTCACCAGATGATCCTGCCAGAGGTAATATTGCAGGCATCCTTGTTCCTGATGGATATCCAGAGTTAATAGAGTTGGAAGATTCAAAAGTGAAGTATCGAGCCGGGCCATGGAATGGTCTGCAGTTTAGTGGCGTGCCTCAAATAAAACCAAATCCCGTGTACACATTTGAATTTGTTTTCAATGACAAGGAGATATTCTACAGAGAACAGCTTAAAAATAGCTCAAGGCATTGGAGGATCGTCTTGACTCAAAATGGTGATATCATGCACCTCCTCTGTGTTAGAGTATAGAAGAAGAATAGTCTAGAATAATGTAATGTGTATAAATAGAGAAGTGCACACACAACAAATGGATGCAAAAACAGAATTCAATACAATGTAATTCACAATTTCAGTTTCCCTCTTTCTCTCTTCTCCCTCTTCCCTTCTCTAAACTACTTCTTTCAATTCTGCAAACTCTCTCAATCCTAACATGGTATCAGAGCTTAAATGATCCAATTCTCTGCTTCCGCAATCTGATTCACTATGCATTATTCAAAAAGTTTCCTGTTCTAGATCGTCATGGGAGAGATAGTCGCAAAGTGATTCCGAAGAGGTGACCCGAATTGTTGATCATCTGTGATGTTTTCTTTGTTCTTCTTCGAGTTGCTGCTATGGCAGCATCTAACATCTTCCATGCCAAATCAAGGTCAGACTCCTCTTCATCCGCTTCAGCGAGATCCTCATCATCATATTTTTCTCATCTTCGTCTTCTGCTCGTCCTCTCTGTTTGAGCATTCAGTTTGTCTTCTAGTCTCATTTGCACAACAGATTACTGCATTCAAATTTTGAAAAAGAGACAGAGTGAGAAGTACAGTGCATTGTGAAGACGAGCAGTCGCATCGCCAAAAACATTGCATATGATCAACTGATGTACTAGTAACCTCGGAGAGAACGAAACAAAGTGAAGTGAAAAGAGAAGTGAAGCTACCGGCGATGGCTAGAGAGTCTCTCTCTATGATTTCAAGTGCCTTGCAAAACTCGCCCTGATTCAAATTGTTTTTTGGTTCACGGCGGTCGGGTTCATCGGGACACGTGGCCTGTGGATCCAGTTCTGGTTGTATGATTACTGATTCTGTATCCGTTGATTGATCTCCCCGAGTTGCTGCTGCTTCTTCCATTTCCCGCGATTCTGCAATACTGTCATCAAGTCCATGGCCTTAAGAGGCTGAGCAGGAGTCTCAGCAGGAGCAGGAGCCTCTTCACCTGACATTTTTCATTTTGTTGATGATTTTAGAATGAGCAGAGCAGAGGAAGAAGATGATGCGAGAAGTTGCTGAGGCGGCTGCTAAGCATTCGTTGTGAAACCCAATTTTCAGTCTCAAAGATCAAGAGGAAGACGGAGATCCGGAGATCATGGACAGCAAGAAGATCACCCTGGTACTGATGGTTGCCGTGATTTTTGTAGCCATCGCTGGTGACTGCGATCCCTCAATCTTACGTTTCTTAAGCTTGATAAGAAAATCATTAACAAGAGCTTGCACGTCCGGCATGATTTTCCCTTGAACTTCACCTAAAGCAGAGATCAAAGAAAGGCTGGCAAAATGAAGTGAATCGATTCGGCAGAGAAGAGATGAGGCTGCGGCGTGGCTGCGAGAAGATTTGTTGAAAACCTAGATTTTATGTTTGGGTGTTGTGTGATGCCGTTTTGTGTGTGCTTTGTGTGCCGTTTTGTGTGTGCTGTGTCTTTTGTGTTGTGGTGTGCCGTTTTATGCCTAACCTTCCCCCGTTTTGAAAAAAAATCGAAAAAAAAAAGAAAAAAAAAGAGAGAGATTAAGAAAAACTTAATCCAATGAAGAAGAAGAAGAAGAAGAAGAAGAAAATGAATTCTTACACAGATTAAGAAATTCATCGGCAAAAACTTCAGAAAAGTTGAAGAAAAGCTGAAGAAAAACTTCAGAAAAGCTTCAGAAGCCAAATGAAATCCATCAGAAAAACTGAAGTAGATAAATGAAATTCTGGTCAAGAAATAGACCAATGAAATTCCTTCTCTTCTCTCGTTTACATACTGTTTGTCAAAAGAATTAAGTACTCTTGTATTTCATTTTCATTGTTGCAATCTCATGCTTGGTTTGTCAAAGCATGAGATTGAGGGGGGATGTTAGAGTATAGAAGAAGAATAGTCTAGAATAATGTAATGTGTATAAATAGAGAAGTGCACACACAACAAATGGATGCAAAAACAGAATTCAATACAATGTAATTCACAATTTCAGTTTCCCTCTTTCTCTCTTCTCCCTCTTCCCTTCTCTAAACTACTTCTTTCAATTCTGCAAACTCTCTCAATCCTAACACTCTGGATCGAGCAAACTCAAAGGTGGTTTCTTTATGAAACAGCAAACACTGATAATTGTGAAAACTACGCGCTCTGTGGTGCAAATGGTTTTTGTAGTATTAACAACTCTCCTGTGTGTAATTGTCTGAATGGGTTTGTACCACAGGTTCCAAGCGACTGGGGCAAGACAGATTGGTCAGGTGGTTGCGTTAGAAAAGTTGCACTAAATTGTTCGACAGATAAGTTCAGAAAACTCTCAGGTGTGAAGATGCCGGAGACAAGAAAATCATGGTTTGACAGGAGTATGAATCAGGAGGAGTGCAAGAACACTTGCTTGAAGAATTGCAGCTGTAGTGCGTATACAAACTTGGACATTAGGGATGGAGGAAGTGGGTGCTTGCTTTGGTTCAATGATCTGATTGACATTAGAACTTTCTTTCAAAATGAGCAAGACATTTTTATACGAATGGCTGCCTCAGAACTAGGTATGAATTTCTTCTCACTTTGGAAAAGTCTGTTTTGTTTTTTTTATTAAAATTCAGAATTATAGTGGGAAGAAACAATATAAACATGTCCTGTAAAACTTTCTAAGCATAAACATATTATATGATAATGAATCATGTTTGATACTTCGATATTGTCAAGGAACCATCTCACCTAAAAACTCGAGCTTTTAGGTGAGACCCCATAATATGTTATATTATTTTCTAAAACATCCCCTCAAGTGAAAGTCGTTTGAACTTGAAATTTGCATAGGCTCACATTACCTTGTGCTTGATTTTTATCAAATAGAATGAGGGTGGTGAGATTCGAATTCATGAACGCTGGGTTAACAAGGTTCTAATATAATATCAAGGAACCATCTCATCTCAAGCTTTTAGATGAGTTACTAGAATATCTTATATTATTCTCTATCAGATATTAAAATATTTAGATAGAAAGTCAGGATGCTAATGAAAAAGGGACACACAATTTGAAAATCTTAATAGCTTGCAAGATATATAGTCTGTGAGCACATCTAAACCTTTCCTTGCAAGGCCATCAGCAATGGAGTTTCCTTCTCTTAAATGCGGCTAAAAGAAACCTGATTAAGACTCGTAGAGATTGTATTCCGCGTGTAGTGAAGTCATATATTTTCCATTTCCTCTTCTTAACAATGGAGTTTCCTCTCTTTTTTTTCGTGTTATAGATAATGGTGACTCTACAAAGGTTCATACCAAATACAAAGCGAAGAAAAGGATCGTGGTAAGCACTGTGTTGTCCTCTGGAATTCTATTTATTGGCATCTGCTTGGTCGTCTATGTTTGGAAAAAGAAACAGCAGACAAACAGTACGTACTCACACCATCAAAATCTAACTATATATTCCTATTGCTCCATTCTTGGATAACACGATTAGTTTATTTTCGCAATCTATGGTAGTTATGCTGACAGGAAAAATGACAGGTAATTTGCAAGGAAGATCAAATAACAAGGAATTAGAGAATGAACTAGAATTACCTTTCTTTAACAGGGATGAGTTGGCTTGCGCAACAAATGAATTTTCTGCATCCAATAAACTAGGAGAAGGGGGTTTTGGACTTGTTTATAAGGTAATACGACCATGCAAAATGGCTTCTGAATTTTTATGGTACAGACTCCACTACAGAACCTGCTCTTTTATTTTTTTAGCATAAAAGGATGTCTGATTGGAAAGTTTTTTCAACAGATACAAGATACATGAAATTCTCAGTTTTCAGAAGACAGCGTATGATTTGCTTGTGATGTTGAGTCATTATTTGCAGGGAACATTAACAGATGGACGAGAAATAGCTGTCAAAAGACTCTCTAAGAATTCGAGACAAGGACTTGATGAGTTTAAAAATGAAGTCAAACATATTGTGAAGCTTCAGCACCGGAATCTAGTGAGGCTTCTTGGATGCTGCATTGAAAGAGATGAAACTATGTTGGTCTACGAGTTTTTACCCAACAGAAGCTTGGACTTCTATGTTTTTGGTATGAATCTCACAAATCCTTTTCTAAAAGTTATTCCAATGTTTCAAATTTAGCATTATTGAGCTTCCACAATGGATTTGGTGTCAATTACTCTACCGTCTATGCTTTGTTAGAGAATAATATAAATCATATTTTGTAGTCTCATCTAACAAAGAATAATTTAAATCATATTCTGTAGCCTCACTTAACAATTTAAATTTTTAGATGAGATGGTTCCTTAACATATTGATGTTCCTTCAAATCCCTCAGGAAAGTGATTTTGTAGAGGAAGAGTACCTTTCTCCGCTTTCGTTCTCCCAAATTTTGCAATATATCTATTTGTAATTGAAACTTAATATTCACTGGTTATCATTCATCGTCTTATTTTTATCTTCTTCTTTCATAAACAATTATCAATTTGATAAGAGCTATAATGGATTAACTTGAGCAGATGAAACTCAAAGCTTGCTACTAGACTGGCCGAAACGCTACAACATCATCAATGGGATTGCTTGTGGACTCCTTTATCTTCACCAAGATTCGAGACTAAGAGTAATCCATAGAGATCTGAAAACCAGCAACATCTTGTTGGATTATGAAATGAATCCAAAGATCTCAGACTTTGGCCTGGCTAGAAGTTTTGGAGAAAACGAAACCGAAGCCAATACTAACAAAGTGGCTGGAACGTAGTAAGTGTCATTTCCATCATATATGAATTTTGTCTTCCTAGTTTGCAAATGCGACTCAAAATTCCATGAACACATGCAGTGGTTATATTTCTCCAGAGTACGCAAATCATGGACTCTACTCGCTAAAATCAGATGTCTTCAGCTTCGGTGTACTGGTGCTAGAGATAGTGAGTGGCCATAGAAACAGAGGATTTTGTCATCCAGATCACCAACTCAACCTTATTGGGCATGTAAGCGTCAAAGCTATGTTTGTGAGACTTGAACACGTAAAAATTCTTGCAAAATAATGAAGAAATCTTGAAAAACGATAGCATGTTTTTGTTTACCAGGCTTGGATCCTCTTCAGACAAGGCAGGGCTCTAGAACTGGCTGAAAAATCAAAAGTCGAAACACATTATCTATCTGAAGTGTTACGTTCGATTCATGTGGGGTTGCTGTGTGTGCAAGAAAATCCAGAAAACAGACCGAACATGTCATATGTGGTTTTGATGTTGGGTAACGAAGATGAATTGCCTCAGCCGAAACAACCAGGGTTTTTCACTGGAAGGGACCTTGTGGAAGCCAGTTCTTCATCTAGCCAGGGCAAACCACCTTCAGCAAACGAATGCTCGAGTTCAGTGTTAGAGGCAAGATAGATTTCTTGTATTTTTATTTTTATGAACTTTTGTATGATAGTTATGTTGGTTTTGATGTTTGTTTTTAGATTTCTTGTACTCATAAAACCTCTGGTGTGTGGCTATTTTTATATTTTGATGAAATTAGATTTGTAATGAAAAAAATAGTGTCCATCATTAAGTGCCTGTTTCGGAGTGTGATTGATGAAATTATTTTTAAAAGTGTTTTTTCATATAAAAATACATCAAAATGATATTTTTTTTATTTTTTAAAAATTATTTTTGATATTAGTACATGAAAATAATTTAAAAATACCAAATTTTTTTATTAAAAAAACATATATCATCTTTTTTCTAAAAAAAACTTTTGAAATGCAGAAACAAACTGGCCTAAGTAGATGGATGGAATTAAAGAGAAAGCTTACATATTTCTACAATGATTATCATTCGTGGCCTAAGTAGATGGATGGAATTAAAGAGAAAGCTTACATATTTCTACAATGATTATCATTCGTTTTTATTATTTATTTATTTTTATCCAAAGGACCAAACACCACACGATGAGGGAATAAACTTTGCACTTGCTTGACTTGACTTACGACCAAAGTTATTAGCAAGGATTTTCTTTGGTTTACTCTCTCATTTGAAGACTTTTCTATCAATTGTACCAAGTTCAATGTACAAAAATGGGTAGAATTTTAAACAAATTACTAGTGCATCTTGTAAAACTCTTATCACCTAATAATAAAAGCAGAATGTTGTTCGGTTACTGTGTTTTAAAAATATTTTTGTTTAAAAAAATATTTTAAATTAAGAAAAATTGGTGATTATAGATCATTTTAATATGCAGATATCAAAAATGATTTTTAAAAAATAATAAAATATCATTTTGATGCATTTCCTGTATGGTTTTGAAAATTTTGTAGGGGTTTTGAAAACTTTGAATAGGAAAAAGGCATTAATACCCTTAATGGCTTAAGATTAGGTATAAATGAATTAAGGGTAGAGTAGTAACTTGTAAAATATAAATAGAAAAAGAAGAGAAGAGAAGCAAAGCTGAAAATTTTAGAGTGAACCGGAAGAGAGGAGAAAGGAGAAGAAAAGGAGAAAAGAGAAAGGGAGAAAGGAAGGAGGAGAAATAAGTATTAGGGTAACTTGTATGTGTTATTATGTGAAAATATTGTTTATTAGTTAAGCTTTTTGCTTGTATTGGTGATTAGGGTTTGTAGATTTTATTTGGGTTTGATTGATGAATGGGTTGAGAGAGTCCTGAACTCTCTAATATTTCATGATAACTTATTTGACGCAGTGTTTATTTGAGAGTTTGTTTGATGTTGCTTTTCGTTCAGAAATACATCAAATTAATATATATATTTTTTAGAAATTATCTTTGATATTATAACATTAAAATGATATGAAAACTCCCAAAAAATAATTAAAACAAAAAATTCAATGTTTTTTGAAACCGTTTTTCAAGTGATTTCCCAAAGCTCCTTAGCCAAATATAGGAACTGCAATAGAGGCCTTAGTTTTTGTGAACAATGCTTGTGCCATGTATAATACATGTTTTTGGTCCAATGTGAAGGATTTCATCAGTGCCGATACGGTTACAAGAACATTTCTGATGTTGAAGGTGTGGTAGCTGGCTATGCAAAAGCTCGGATCCCTCTTGATTGGAAGTTATGTGGACAGATATTGATTACATGGATGAATACAAGGACTTCACATTTCATCCTGTTAACTTTCCCCTGGAAAAAATTATGAAATTTGTCAATACCCTTCACCGAAATGGTCAGAAATATGTGGTCATCTTGGATCCTGGTATGTGGTTAACATGAAGAAGCGAAACAATTATCTTCACATGAAATCCTATAATTTCCATACTTCTTCTAACTGGCCTTAGCACGAAAGGAAGAAAGAAAGAGTGTTAGATCAAACATCATAAATGGAGATTTTGCTTTCAGTCAAAAGTGGATGGTGAGCAAAGTAACATTCATAGGATTGAAAAAGACTAATGCGATCAAATGGTACGAGTTGCAGACTTCCAAGGAAACAAAGAGTGGAAATAGAGGATTAGGGCAATCCTTAATAACAACGAAGATTTTGATGTCAGGACTTTCTTTGTTCCTCGGAGAGGAGTTCAAGCTGAATGTGAAATTGTAATGATTGACAGCCATTGTCTAGCAAAATCTAGTAATAAGAATAAATCAACAATGATTGCATTAGATGCGGTTTTTTTTTTATATATATATATAAAAGAAGTAATTTGTAATTTTCAATCTATTGAGTAATTGTTTTAAGAATGTTGTAGAGAAAATTCTTACAAGTTTACCACTGAAACCTGAGTTAATTTATAGTTTCTGTCATTGAAGAAACAAAAGACATGTTAAGAGTACTTATAATTCAAGAATTGATGAGATCTCTTAAGGCAAATGAGCAAAGGGTGAACATGTACATCAAGCAACATTTGGAGCAGGATTTTCAGACCAAAACTAATTCGTCTGAAAAGAAGACATCAAGATTTCAGCAAGATCAGAGAGGAAGATCATTTCATAGAAAGGAGTGAAGGTCTGAATCAAAGTAGAGGGTAAGGAAAGAGTGGGGGTAGAGGAAAATCAGATTATCAGCAACTAGGAAGTAGCACAGTTGAAGAGAGAATTTGGGATGTCGTCCTTTATGAAAGTTATAGGTTAGGGTGTTAGCTATCCAATGGGACAGGAATATCCCAAACAAGAATAATAAAATCCAAGATATAGACAAAAATACGAAGACAAGTCTGGCTGGAAACTACTGGACAGAATTTATGTCAGACCATAAACTGAAATTAAGAGTAAAATATGAGAAAATTTGGGGGAGATGTCTGCATGGAAAATGTGGTTGGTAATGTTAGCTTTTACAGGAAACAAACCCTACCCAACGACACTCCTCTCATAAAAAAAAAATACTTTGACACCGAGTTTTTTCTTTTTTGCTATATTCCTACTAGTCTAGTCTGTCTCTCCTCTCCCTATTCTCTCTCAACCCTAGTGTCCAAAAAGTAAAGAAAATGAAGTTTCGGATCAAACGTAAAAAACAAAAAAAAAAAAATAGTGATAAAAAATTATAAAAAAATACTTTAGGGGATTAAGATGCTAAAAACACGCATCAATTATAGTTAAAATAACAGCCTGGAGCTTTGTTCAAGTGTCAAATTTGATCCTCAAAATCTTATTTATGTATAATCAAGGAATTTGAACTGGGAATCAATTTAATGACACTCTTTTTAAACACTGTAAGAGATTCCTGGAAAGTTAAATGTGACAAATCATCAATCTTAACCATGAATTAACTAAACTAGGAAGGATAAAAAAAGCAACCAGAAAATTAATATAAAAAGACAAAAAAACTGAGCCCTTTTAGTGTTCTGCTTTAGAAGTGTGAAATAGATCATCAAAATTTCAAATTCTAATATATAGAAGATCGATTGGAAAATTTGGCATACATGCCTATCATTGACTGCTATTCTGCAAGAAAACAAATAGAGAAAGAGGAAGATTTAAGGAGGACAAACGGTCACAGGCTCTCTAATGTCTCTTTGTCAAGGAGCCATCGGAATTTTCTGGCCAGGAAGATAGATTTTTTTAAAAAAAATTCATGTATTTCTAGATGTGCACACCATGCATGCAACAGCGTTTAGTATCATAGCCTTAATAGGAAAAAAGACAACTCCCCATAAGAAAAAATAGACTCGGGACTCACTTAATAATTTAACATTTTATATAAGATGTTTCTTTAATATGGTATCATAGCCTTGTTAGCCGAGCGGTCACGAGTTTCAATCTCATCACCCTCATTCTATTTGATAAAAATCAAGCACAAGATAATATGAGCCTGTGTGTAAGTTTCAAGCCCAAAAGATTTTTATTCGAGAGATGTGTTAGATATTAAGAATCATCAATGTAATACATTTTACTTCCTAAATTAGTCTAGGTTAAATCCCACTGAATGTGGATCACGACTTTCATGTCTAATAGTTGGACGTAATTGAAGAATATTGTGTGTGTGTGTGTATCTTGCTATACTAATGTAAAAAGAACACACAGAATTCATTCAATCGACTTTTAATTTGTTGTTGCCTCAATGTCCATGATTGTTAAGATTAGAGAATAATATAAATCATTTCTTGCAATGTCACCTAATAATTTAAAGTTTTAGGTGAAATAATTCCTTAACACTTCTTTCCCACCATAACTCTAAACTCCTTTTCACCCTCCATGACACCACTCCTTCTAGCTTCACAGTCACTGGGAAATCATCAGGGATATCCATTTTAACACATTCTCAGACACAACTGAAGCTGGCATTTAATGATTGTTTGAGAGTATGGTTGTGATTGTTCTTGAAAGTACTTGTTATTTAGAAATACATCAATATAATATTTTATTATTATTTTTTAAAAGTCGTTTTTAACATTAATATATGAAATGATATAAAAACATAAAAAAAATTAAAATAAAACGCGTTTTCGAATCGCGGTGCAAAACAAGATTAGTTTTCAAGAGTCAGTATATCCAGCTCTCCTCGGCGTTTCCTGAACACAGTTCTTCTCTTTATGGTCTTGGAGAGCACACCGAGAGCTCTTTCAAGCCGACACTTAACCAGACACTGTCTTCATGATATGCTGACATAGGCAGTGTTAATCCTGATGTCAATCTTTACGGCTCCCACCCTTTCAATCTTGATGTCAGATCGTGGTGTTAAATCGTTTACCTCTGTAGTGAAACATAGACAGATTGTGGTGTTAAATAGGTGATAATCTCTTAAGACAAAGATTTTCACATCTAGGCCAGCCATTTCCTAGCAGAACAAAGCGAGCTATTTGAAAGAATCATAAGAGTGCCAATGGATTATATTTCCTTCCTTCGTTTATGCTTCTCCTTGTTGCTGTTTGTAAGAGTAACCACCCCACTTGACACCATGAACACAACTCAGTCAATTAGAGATGGAGATACACTAGTTTCAGCTAGTGGCACTTATGAATTAGGATTCTTCAGCCCCGGCAAATCCAAAAACCGATACTTGGGGGTATGGTATGGCAAAATATCTGTCCTGACAGCAGTTTGGGTTGCCAACAGAGAAACCCCACTTAACGATTCATCAGGTGTTGCAAGGCTTACCAAACAAGGGCTTCTCGTCCTTCTCAATCATAGTGGAAGCATCATTTGGTCTTCCAACACATTAAGACTTGCTAATGATCCAGTTGTTCAATTGTGGGATTCAGGGAACCTCGTTGTGAAAGAGAAGGGTGATAATAACCTGGAAAATTCCTTGTGCCAAAGTTTTGAACATCCTGGGAATACATTAATCCCGGGCATGAAGCTAGGGTGGAATAGAATGGAACATGACATCATGGAAATCACCAGATGATCCTGCCAGAGGTAATATTGCAGGCATCCTTGTTCCTGATGGATATCCAGAGATAATAGAGTTGGAAGATTCAAAAGTGAAGTATCGAGCCGGGCCATGGAATGGTCTGCAGTTTAGTGGCGTGCCTCAAGTAAAACCAAATCCCGTGTACACATTTGAATTTGTTTTTAATGAGAAGGAGATATTCTACAGAGAACAGCTTAAAAATAGCTCAAGGTATTGGAGGATCGTCTTGACTCAAAATGGTGATTTGATGCACCTCCTCTGGATGGAGCAAACTCAAAGTTGGTTTCTTTATGAAACAGCAAACACTGATATTTGTGAAAGCTATGCGCTCTGTTGTGCAAATGGTATATGTAGTATTAACAACTCTCCAGTGTGTAATTGTCTGAATGGGTTTGTACCACAGGTTCCAAGCGACTGGGACAAGACAGATTGGTCAGGTGGTTGCGTTAGAAAAGTTGCACTAAATTGTTCGACAGATAAGTTCAGAAAACTCTCAGGTGTGAAGATGCCGGAGACAAGAAAATCATGGTTTAACAGGAGTATGAATCAGGAGGAGTGCAAGAACACTTGCTTGAAGAATTGCAGCTGTAGTGCGTATACAAACTTGGACATTAGGGATGGAGGAAGTGGGTGCTTGCTTTGGTTCAATGATCTGATTGACATTAGAACTTTCTTTCAAAATGAGCAAGACATTTTTATACGAATGGCTGCCTCAGAACTAGGTATGAATTTCTTCTCCCATTGGAAAAGTCAGTTTTTGTTTTTTTATTAAAATTCAAAATTATAGTGGGAAGAAACAATATAAACATGTCCTGTAAAACTTTCTTAACACCAGTTTCTTTCTTTTTATCGTGTTATAGATAACGGTGACTCTACAAAGGTTCATACCAAATACAAAGCGAAGAAAAGGATCGTGGTAAGCTCTGTGTTGTCCTCTGGAATTCTATTTATTGGCATCTGCGTGGTCTTCTATGTTTGGAAAAAGAAGCAGCAGAAAAACAGTACGTATTCACACCATCAAAATCTAACTATGGTAGTTATGCTGACAGGAAAAATGACAAGATTAGTTTTTTTTCGCAATCTATGGTAGTTATGCTGACAGGAAAAATGACAGGTAATTTGCAAGGAAGATCAAATAACAAGGAATTAAAGAAAGAACTAGGATTACCTTTCTTTAACATGGATGAGTTGGCTAGTGCAACAAATGAATTTTCTGTATTCAATAAACTAGGAGAAGGGGGTTTTGGACCTGTTTATAAGGTAATGATTATCTATATACGACCATGCAATATGGCTTCTGAATTTTCATGGTACAGACTCCAGGCACCAATGGAGTTATGTGGTCTTGATTGGAAAGATTTTTCAACAGATACAAGATACATGAAATTCCCAGTTTTCAGAAGACAACGTATGATTTGCTTGTGATGTTGAGTCATTATTTGCAGGGAACATTAGCAGATGGACGAGAAATAGCTGTCAAAAGACTCTCTAAGAATTCAAGACAAGGACTTGATGAGTTTAAAAATGAAGTCAAACATATTGTGAAACTTCAGCACCGGAATCTAGTGAGGCTTCTTGGATGCTGCATTGAAAGAGATGAAACTATGTTGGTCTACGAGTTTTTGCCAAACAGAAGCTTGGACTTCTATGTTTTTGGTATGAATCTCACAAATACTTTTCTAAAAGTTATTCCAATGTTTCAAATTTACCATTATTGAGCTTCCACAATGGATTTGGTTTCAATTTCTCTACCGTCTACACGGATCTTCCTCCAAATCCCTCAGGAAAGTGGCTTTGTAGAGGAAGAGTACCTTTCTCCATTTTCGTTCTCCCAAATTTTGCAATATTCACTGGTTATCATTCATCATCTTATCTTTATCTTCTTCTTTCATAAACAACTATGAATTTGATAAGAGCTATAATGGATTGTTAAGAAACCATCTCACCTAAAAGTTTAAGTTATTAGGTAAAATCTAAAATATGATTTTATTATTTTCTAACACACACCCTTAAGTGAAAGTCAAAGCCTTTTGGACTTAAAACTTACACAGACCTACATCACCTTGTGCTTAATTTTTATCAAATAAAATGGGGGTGATGAGATTCGAACTCGTGACCGCTGTGTTAACAAAGTTTTGATATCATGTTAAGAAACCATCTCACTTTACAATTTAAACTATTAGGTGAAGCCCCAGAATATGATTTTATTATTTTCTAACATGGATTAACTTGAGCAGATGAAACTCAAAGCTTGCTACTAGACTGGCCGAAACGCTACAACATCATCAATGGGATTGCTCGTGGACTCCTTTATCTTCACCAAGATTCGAGACTAAGAGTAATCCATAGAGATCTGAAAACCAGCAATATCTTGTTGGATTATGAAATGAATCCAAAGATCTCAGACTTTGGCCTGGCTAGAAGTTTTGGAGAAAACGAAACCGAAGCCAATACTAACAAAGTGGCTGGAACGTAGTAAGTGTCATTTCCATCATATTAATTTTGTCTTCCTAGTTTGCAAATGGGACTCAAAATTCCATGAACACATGCAGTGGTTATATATCTCCAGAGTACGCAAATCATGGACTCTACTCGCTAAAATCAGATGTCTTCAGCTTCGGTGTACTGGTGCTAGAGATAGTGAGTGGCCATAGAAACAGAGGATTTTGTCATCCAGATCACCAACTCAACCTTATTGGGCATGTAAGCGTCAAAGCTATGTTTGTGAGACTTGAACACGTAAAAATTCTTGCAAAATAATGAAGAAATTTTGAAAAACGATAGCATGTTTTTGTTTACCAGGCTTGGATCCTCTTCAGACAAGGCAGGGCTCTAGAACTGGCTGAAAAATCAAAAGTCGAAACACATTATCTATCTGAAGTGTTACGTTCGATTCATGTGGGGCTGCTGTGTGTGCAAGAAAATCCAGAAAACAGACCGAACATGTCATATGTGGTTTTAATGTTGGGTAACGAAGATGAATTGCCTCAGCCGAAACAACCAGGGTTTTTCACTGGAAGGGACCTTGTGGAAGCCAGTTCTTCATCTAGCCAGGGCAAACCACCTTCAGCAAACGA
Source organism: Salix udensis (assembly GCA_029204005.1). Lineage (NCBI taxonomy): Eukaryota > Viridiplantae > Streptophyta > Magnoliopsida > Malpighiales > Salicaceae > Salix > Salix udensis. The sequence continues at coordinate 14,052,628 of CM055029.1, forward strand.
ATGCTGGAGTTCAGTGTTAGGGTCCACATATGACTGAACTCTTTTTGTTTCATTATAATTCGAGAGGATAACATGCTATTCATTCTATTTTTTTCTAAGAAAAAGAGATCAGATTCTGATTATTGTGATTGTTGAGAAATTAGAGTTTATGTTATTTTTACTTGTAAATCCATTTTCAGCCTATTCTTGACCCAAAACACCCACAAAATACCTTAGAAACTGTTATAAATCTATATGTGATCTAAAAAGCACCCAGAAAAATCATTCTAAAAACTGAAACTATCCCAAAATTAAAAATATCATTCTAAAAACCGAAATCAAATCTATTTCCCCATCAACTTTACAAGTAAAAAAACACTTAATATAAACTTTCATCATCAAATAGAGCCATTTGACATAAACATCGACCGTTTTGATAGTTTAAATTGATGTCAATGATATTTTTTTCTCTCTAAACTATAAGAATCCAATGACCTCTCCCTTTTCTCTCTCAACCAAGAAATAAAAAACAAAAAAAATAAATTTTAGTACTAAAATTGAATTTGAAAAAGAAATTAAGCATCAAACTTATATAATTTGTGTAATTTTTAAAAATGGAGGAGTATTTCTTGACATTTCTGGCACGCCACTAATATTTAATGTCGTTTTAATGTTGATCCATATTCTTTTAATTACTCGTCGCGTAAAAAATCTAAATTAATTAGCTTTTAATCATATCAAATCATAAAAAAAAAGAACTTTAAGACTTAAATAATAAACAAGATATCTATAAAATTATATTAAAAATAAATAGTATGGGCTGCGTAGTATACACCCAACACATTATAGTTTTTAAGTAATAAAAAAATAATACGAATCATTGGAATGAAGAAGTGTAGCCATGATTTTACATAGACTAGCCAACGAGGAGTATCTTAAGTGACATTAGAATCCTCCCTCTTCAAGAGTTGAATACGTCTAAAGCTTGCATATTTCTACCATGATTATCGTTCGTTTTTATTATTTATTTATTTTTATTCAAAGGACCAAACACCACTTGATGAGGGAAGAAACTTAGCGATCAATGGTACCAAGTTCAATGTACAAAAATGGTTAAATTTTAAACAAATTACTAGTACATCATTGTAAAACTCTTATCACCTAATAATAAAAATAGTGATTTAAAAACATTTAAAAAAATAAAATTTTTAGAATTAATATTTTTGATGATATAAAAAATAATTTTTAAAAAATAAAAATATTATTATAATACATTTCTTAACAATCTTATTCATAATAGACTAGAGACCCATGCACATGAATCAACAACTTCTTCGATTGCTATTTCCATAACTGCTTGTGGTAGCCAGTTCTTCATCAAGCCAGGGCAAACTACATTAGAGGCAAGATAGATTTCTTGTATTTTTATTTTTATGAACATGTGTATGATTGTTTTGTTGGTCTTGATGATTGTTTTTAGATTTGTTGTACTCATAAAACTTCTAGTGTGTGGTTATTTTTATATTTTGATGAAATTCGATTTGTAATAAGAGAAAAATATGGATGAAATTGAAGAGAAAGCAACTTATTATTCATTCTGCACAACAAATCTCAAGTTCGAGTTAAGATATGTATTTCTTGTAAGAGCCTAAAACAGTCAGGATTTACTCGCTCACCTAGACCTATAAAATACGCTTTTCAGGGAATGAGGTTTCCCCGCATCTAAAAAATCTTATTATAAGCCACAAATACATGCTCTATCTCTACATATCTCCATGGGAGATATTACGCATGTTCACTATTTGGACATCTATATTCTTGAGTAAATTTTATTGGACAAAAATAGGTTATTATTTTATTTAATTATTAAAGTTTTAAAACATATGGATGTGTGTTTGAAAAAAAAGAAGTAAAGGTTAGGCGCCATCAGGCCTAACTTATTTTATTAGGATCCAGATACAACTTGACTCTTTTTGTTTCATTACAATTGGAACAGATAACATGTTATCCATTCCATTTTTTCCTGTAAAAAAAGATTAGATTCTAGTTATTGTTGCTGTTGAGAAATTAGTGTTTATGTTTTTTTACCTGTAAACTTATTTTCAGCTCATTCTTGACCCAAAACACCTACAAAATATTTTAGAAATTGTTATGAATCTATATGTGATCTAAAAAAACCCAGAAAAATCAGTCTAAAAACTGAAAGTATCCCAAAACTAAAAATATAATTCTAAAACCCGAGATCAAATCTATTTTTTCATGAACTTTAAAGTTAAAAAAAAACACTTAATATAAACTCTCATTATCAAATAGAATCATTTGACACAAATATCGACCATTTTGATAGTCTAAATTGATGTTAACGATATTTTCTCTCTCTCACTAGACTACAACAATCCATGACCTCTCCCTCTCCTCTCTCAACCAAGAAAAAAAAATAAACTTTAGTAATAAAATTAATTTGAAAAAAATTGAGGCATAAAAAAAAATCATACAATTTGTGTTATTTTTAAAATTAGAGGAGTCTTTCCTGAAACTTCTAGCACGCCACTAATATTTAATGTCTTTTTAATGTTGATCTATATTCTTTTAATTCCTCTTCGCGTAAAAATTCCAAATTAATTAGCTTTTAATCATATCAAATCATAAAAAATAGAACTTTAAGAATTAAATAATAAACAAGATATCTATAATATTTTATTAAAAATAAATAGTATCGGCTGCGTAGTATACACTTAACACATTATAGTTTTTAAGTAATAAAAAAATAAATAGTATCGGCTGCGTAGTATACACCTAACACATTATAGTTTTTAAGTAATAAAAAAATAATACTAATCGTTGGAATGAAGAAGTGTAGCCATAATAATACATAGACATAGACTAGCCAATGAGGAGAACCTTAAGTGGCATTAGAGTCCTCCCTCTTCAAGAAATCTCGAGTTCAATACGTCTAAAGCTACATGTTTCTACAATGATTATTATTCGTTTTTATTATTTATTTATTTATTTATTTTTATTGAAAGGACCAAACACCACTCAATTAGGGAAGAAATTTTGCGATCAAAGTTATTTATCATTTGAAGACTTTTCTATCAATGGTACCAAGTTCAATGTACAAAAATGGGTACATCATGTAAAACTCTTACCACCTAGTAATAAAAATAGTGTTGTTCGGTCAATATGTTTTAAAATTGTTTTTTAAAAAATTTAAAAAAATATTATTTTAAATTAAATTTTTCTAGTGTTTTTAGATCATTTTAATATACTGATATTAAAAATAATTTTAAAAAAATATCATTATAATATATTTCTAAATGAAAAACATTTTAAAAAACAACTTCAACCTGTTACCAAATAGTCCAATACCCCGTGAATCAACTTCTTCGACTGCTATTTCCATAACTGCTTATGCAGTTTCTTCCTGCGAATCCCAATGGTGCCAGCATGCCAGCAAGCTATTCGTTGCAGTCGATCATCTCCACGGATGGCCCTGGACAAGCTAAAAGAAAGCTGGTATTAGGCAAGGGTCTTGGCCTAACAGTTAAAAGAACTTGTTTCTTTTTTTGCACAAGATTCAAATCCCACCATGCATGCCTGTCACCCCCACGGTGTCTTATATACTCACTGGGTTTGCAAGATATTCAGTTAATCTAGGGATTAGTTGTGGTACACGTAAACTGACCCGGACACCCCGGTAAAAAAAAAAGAAGCTGGTCTTAGAGATTGATGTGCCCATGTTAAGATGTGACTCAGTGTTACGAGTCAAAGTATGGTATATGTTTAATTATAGTAATAAGTTGAGGCACTCTTAAGGCAGCTTTAATGAATCTTAGTGCACAGACTTGCACTAGATCACACATTGCTTCCCCTTTGCCAGAAATAAAGTAAGACATTATATAAAATAGAGGCATTACATAAACCATTTAGAGAGTTCCTAAATGATAAAGTCATTTGATTTACTATCTTGGATATATTTGAAGAGAATTCCTTGATTGTATCTCAGTCTTTCATCTTCAATCCTTCGAAATTGTCTCTTCAAATTTAAAATTTGCATTCTCTTTGATTTTTCATCTCCTTGAAACTCAGCTTTTAATTTGTCCCAAGCTTCTTTTGCAGTTCCATAAGCCATAATTCTTGTGAAAATTTCCTCACTTACTGCATTATGAATGCAAGTAAGTGCCTTGTATCCCTTTGCTTTTTCTTCATTAAAGAACTTAATCTGTGCAATTGTTGGATTTGCAACCAAGGGATTTGGTTGCTTGTTGTTTTCCACAATCTCCCACAGGTCAAATGCTCTAAGATAGGTTGCCATTTTCACAGCCCAAACACCATAGTTTGATCCTGTGAAAATTGGAGATTTTGACGAAAATGTTGTTGAATCCATTTCTGTCAATTTGATTTTTCCTTTGCAATCCTTTTCTTTGTCAAGACTTCACAGAATAGAGAACAAAGATAACAATTGATAATTTCTGTCAATTGTTGATCTTTTTAAAGAACAAATCAAGATTAATTTCTTGATTGAATATTTTGGGATTTTCGAAAAATTGCACCCTTCCCTTTCAAGGTCAAATAACCTTGAACAATTCTCTTTTTTTTTTATTCACTCGTGTTTCTCTAAAATTCCCTTTCAAAGACCTAATTCTGCTCTGATACCATGTTGAATTTCGATGGAAAAACTGGAAATTTTGTAAAGAACAAATACTGTTCAAATCAGTACGGAAAACTAAGAACAAAATCCTGAGAACCGCTACTGTAGCGATCAAGAACTGGGTATAAACAATTTTCCAGAAAATTAAGAACACAATAAACTCTGTAATTTGAGTATAAAGAAACGTGAACATGGGCAGAATTTTTCGTATGGTTATTGCCATCCCATTGTCTTTATTTATAGTAATCAAACACATTACAATGATTGAAATTCAAAAATCGGTTACAATTGAAACTTATCCACTACTTTGACTTTTAACTGAAATTAACTGAAAATGTTGACTTATTGACTAATGGATGTTAATCATCTTGAATACAATGTGAACTTAAACAGGAAACAATAAAACTTCATTCACAGTCTTCAATTCTTCAGCTTCTTCATCCTGTCAGCTTGGCAGGCCTGGAATCAATTCCAGATTTCAACAAAAGCTAGCCTTTCTATTGCTTGCTTTGATTTCTTGAAAAAATTATGATAGGGTATGATCTTAAATGTTGTTTAGAGGATGGGGTATTTTGGTTCTGACAGAATTGGTGAGCTCTTGCCTATTTCCTAACCTCTTCCACCTCAGGTTTTTGTTGGATTCTATACACAGCTTATCAGGTTGCCTAAGCAATATTAATCTTTATTGATTAAATTATTGGGAACAATTTCTAAACTCATCGCCGAAAACAAGGAGAAATTTTTTGATTCTGGGAATGTGGACCATTTGGTGGATGGAACAGTCCAGTGTTAATCGTGAGGCTATGAATCTGACAACTGTGGCTGTCGCATTTAAGTCGAAGTTAATTGAGTTTATCTAGTCAACTCCCACTTACCCAAGCAAGGTTCTAGGTTGATGTAAGCTGGCTGACCTGCCTTGCCGGGCAGGGATTAAATATATCGATGTCAGATCGCTGTCTGATGATGGCAAAGTATCAGCAGGGACTACTCATGGTGTCTTGCTGCTTAATAGCAATGGCATGGACATTGTTTATGGAGGTTATAGGATAACCGACCGAACCCAACGAACGAACCAACCCGATCTGAAAAATAAGTATTATTATTACTGTTCACAGTGATTTGTTTCATTGTAAACGGTAACCGGACTGTGACCAATTTTAGCTTTTAGATAATTAATATAATTCAATATTCAATTTTACATTAAATGTCATTCTACAAGATATTTTAATCTTTTATATTAATTTTAATATCAATACTGTGATATAATTTCTTTTTTTATTAACGTGTATATCCGGCTAACTTGCACGTATTTAATTTCACGGGCCCTGAAGTTAACGACCATGTAAGTCTCTAGTAATTATTATATTAGTAATCACAAGGCTCAAACCTAAAAATCATATGGGAATCAAACCTCCTAGTGATATAATTTCTTAAAATGAGTGATTGTTGCATTTGCAATATACTTAAAGAGTTTGAGATAGTCTACATGTCTCCTATATTTACAAGAAAAAAGAGAGTTAATTATCAGTTAAGGAAATAGTCAGGGGACATCCTTTTTGACAAGTCCCCAGACGCAGTTAAGGAAATAGTCAGGGGACATCCTTTCTGACACGTCCCCAGACGCAGCCGGTGCTGGCACTTTCTTAGTCTTCAAGGACCAGTACATCCAGCTCTCCTCGGCGTTTCCTGAGGTCTTGGAGAGTACACCGACACTGACTTTGTGATATGCTGACACCCTTTCAATCCTGGTGTCAATCTTTACGGCTCCCACCCTTTCAATCTTGATGTCAGATTGTGGTGCTAAATCGTTTACCTCTGCAGTGGAACATAGCAGTAGCAGTAGACAGATTGTGGTGTTAAATAGGTAATAATCTCTTAAGACGAATATTTTCACATCTAGAAGGCCAACCATTTCATAGCATAACAAAGCGAGCTATTTGAAAGAATCATAAGAGTGCCAATGGATTATATTTCCTTCCTTCGTTTATGCTTCTCCTTGTTGCTGTTTGTAAGAGTAACCACCCCACTTGACACCATGAACACAACTCAGTCAATTAGAGATGGAGATACACTAGTTTCAGCTAGTGGCACCTATGAATTAGGATTTTTCAGCCCCGGCAAATCCAAAAACCGATACTTGGGGGTATGGTATAGCAAAATATCTGTCCTGACAGCAGTTTGGGTTGCCAACAGAGAAACCCCACTTAACGATTCATCAGGTGTTGCAAGGCTAACCAATCAAGGGCTTCTCGTCCTTCTCAATCATAGTGGAACCATCATTTGGTCTTCCAACACATTAAGACTTGCTAATAATCCAGTTGTTCAATTGCTGGATTCAGGAAACCTCGTTGTGAAAGAGAAGGGTGACAATAACCTGGAAAATTCCCTGTGGCAAAGTTTTGAACATCCTGGGAATACATTAATCCCGGGCATGAAGCTAGGGTGGAATAGAATAGCTGGAATGGAATGGAACCTGACATCATGGAAGTCAACAGATGATCCTGCCAGAGGTAATAATGCATGCATCCTTGTTCCTGATGGATATCCAGAGATAATAGAGTTGGAAGATTCAAAAGTGAAGTATCGATCCGGGCCATGGAATGGTCTGCAGTTTAGTGGCGTGCCTCAATTAAAACCAAATCCCGTGTACACATTTGAATTTGTTTTTAATGACAAGGAGGTATTCTACAGAGAACAGCTTAAAAATAGCTCAAGGTATTGGAGCATCTTCCTAACTCCAAATGGTGATTTGACGCACCTCCTCTGGATGGAGCAAACTCAAAGTTGGTTTCTTTATGAAGCAGCAAACACTGATAATTGTGAAAGCTACGCGCTCTGTGGTGCAAATGGCATATGTAGTATTAACAACTCTCCAGTGTGTAATTGTCTGAATGGGTTTGTACCACAAGTTCCAAGCGACTGGAACAAGACAGATTGGTCAGGTGGTTGCGTTAGAAAAGTTGCACTAAATTGTTCTGGAGATAAGTTCAGAAAACTCTCAGGTGTGAAGATGCCGGAGACAAGAAAATCATGGTTTAACAGGAGTATGAATCAGGAGGAGTGCAAGAACACGTGCTTGAAGAATTGCAGCTGTACTGCGTATACAAACTTGGACATTAGGGATGGAGGAAGTGGGTGCTTGCTTTGGTTCAATGATCTGATTGACATTAAAACTTTCTTTCAAAATGAGCAAGACATTTTTATACGAATGGCTGCCTCAGAACTAGGTATGAATTTCTTCTCACATTTGAAAAGTCTGTTTTGTTTTGTTTTTTATTAAAATTCAGAATTATAGTGGGAAGAAACAATATAAACATGTCCTGTAAGACTTTCTAAACATAAACATATTATATGATAATGAATCATGTTTGATACTTTGATATTATCAAGGTACCATCTCACCTAAAAGCTCGAGCTTTTAGGTGAGGCCCCATAATATGTTATATTATTCTCTAAAACACCCTCTCAAGTGAAAGTTGTTTGAACTTGAAACTTGCACAGGCTCACATTACCTTGTGCTTGATTTTTATCAAATAGAATGAGGGTGGTGAGATTCGAACTCGTGAACGCTGGGTTAACAAGGTTCTGATATCATGTCAAGGAACAATCTCTTTTCAAGCTTTTAGGTGAATCACCAGAATATGTTATATTATTCTCTATCAGATATTAAAATATTTAGATAGAAAGTCAGGATACTAATGAAAAAGGGACACACAATTTGAAAATCTTAATAGCTTGCAAGATATATAGTCTGTGAGCACATCTAAACCTTTCCTTGCAAGGCCATCAGCAATGGAGTTTCCTTCTCTTAAATGCGGCTAAAAGAAACCTGATTAAGACTCGTAGAGATTGTATTCCGCGTGTAGTGAAGTCATATATTTTCCATTTCCTCTTCTTAACAATGGAGTTTCCTCTCTTTTTTTTCGTGTTATAGATAATGGTGACTCTACAAAGGTTCATACCAAATACAAAGCGAAGAAAAGGATCGTGGTAAGCACTGTGTTGTCCTCTGGAATTCTATTTATTGGCATCTGCTTGGTCGTCTATGTTTGGAAAAAGAAACAGCAGACAAACAGTACGTACTCACACCATCAAAATCTAACTATTCCTATCGCTCCATTCTTGGATAACAAGATTAGTTTTTTTTCGCAATCTATGGTAGTTATGCTGACAGGAAAAATGACAGGTAATTTGCGAGGAAGATCAAATAACAAGGAATTAAAGAATGAACTAGAATTACCTTTCTTTAACAGGGGTGAGTTGGCTTGTGCAACAAATGAATTCTCTGTATCCAATAAACTAGGAGAAGGGGGTTTTGGACCTGTTTATAAGGTAATGATTATCTATATACGACCATGCAGTATAGCTTCTGTATTTTCATGGTACAGACTCCAGGCACCAATGGAGTTATTTGGTTTTGAAATTATTCCATTACAGAACCTATTCTTTATTCTGTAAGCATAAAGGGATGTCTGATTGGAAAGATTTTTCAACAGATACATGAAATTATCAGTTTTCAGAAGACAACGTATGATTTGCTTGTGATGTTGAGTCATTATTTGCAGGGAACATTAACAGATGGACGAGAAATAGCTGTCAAAAGACTCTCTAAGAATTCAAGACAAGGACTTGATGAGTTCAAAAATGAAGTCAAACATATTGTGAAACTTCAGCACCGGAATCTAGTGAGGCTTCTTGGATGCTGTATTGAAAGAGATGAAACTATGTTGGTGTACGAGTTTTTGCCGAACAGAAGCTTGGACTTCTATGTTTTTGGTATCATTCTCACAAATCCTTTTCTAAAAGTTATTCCAATGTTTCAAATTTAGCATTATTGAGCTTCCACAATGGATTTGGTGTCAATTGCTCAACCGTCTACACTGATCTTCCTTCAAATCCCTCAGGAAAGTGGCTTCGTAGAGGAAGAGTACCTTTCTCCATTTTCGTTCTCCCAAATTTTGCAATATATGTATTTGTAATTGAAACTTGGTATTCACTGGTTATCATTCATCATCTTATCTTTATCTTCTTCTTTCATAAACAATTATGAATTTGATAAGAGCTATAATGGATTGTTAAGGAACCATCTCATCTAAAAGCTTAAGTTATTAGGTGAGACCCCAGGATATGATTTTATTATTTTCTAACACACCCTCTCAAGTGAAAGTGAAAGTCTTTTGGGATTGAAACTTACACAAACTCACATCACCTTGTGCTTAATTTTTATAAAATAGAATGGGGGTGATGAGATTCGAACTCGTGACTGCTGAGTCAACAAGGTTCTGATACCATGTTAAGAAACCATTTCACCTAACAGTTCAAGCTATTAGGTGAGGCCTCAGAATATGATTTTATTATTTTCTAACGTGGATTAACTTGAGCAGATGAAACTCAAAGCTTGCTACTAGACTGGCCGAAACGCTACAACATCATCAATGGGATTGCTCGTGGACTCCTTTATCTTCACCAAGATTCGAGACTAAGAATAATCCATAGAGATCTGAAAACCAGCAACATCCTGTTGGATTATGAAATGAATCCAAAGATCTCAGACTTTGGCCTGGCTAGAAGTTTTGGAGAAAACGAAACCGAAGCCAATACTAACAAAGTGGCTGGAACGTAGTAAGTGTCATTTCCATCATATAAATTTTGTCTTCCTAGTTTGCAAATGGGACTCAAAATTCCATGAACACATGCAGTGGTTATATATCTCCAGAGTACGCAAATCATGGACTCTACTCGCTAAAATCAGATGTCTTCAGCTTCGGTGTACTGGTGCTAGAGATAGTGAGTGGCCATAGAAACAGAGGATTTTGTCATCCAGATCACCAACTCAACCTTATTGGGCATGTAAGTGTCGAAGCTATGAACACGTAAAAATACCTGCAAAAAAATGAAGAAATTTTGAAAAACAATCGTCAATAAGTATAAATATAAAATGCGGTGTTAATAGCATGTTTTTGTTTACCAGGCTTGGATCCTCTTCAGACAAGGCAGGGCTCTAGAACTGGCTGAAAAATCAAAAGTCGAAACACATTATTTATCTGAAGTAATGCGTTCGATTCATGTGGGGCTGCTGTGTGTGCAAGAGAATCCAGTAAACAGACCGAACATGTCATATGTGGTTTTGATGTTGGGTAACGAAGATGAATTGCCTCAGCCGAAACAACCAGGGTTTTTCACTGGAAGGGACCTTGTGGAAGCCAGTTCTTCATCTAGCCAGGGCAAACCACCTTCAGCAAACGAATGCTCGAGTTCAGTGTTAGAGGCAAGATAGATTTCTTGTATTTTTATTTTTATGAACTTGTGTATGATTGTTTTTTTGGTCTTGATGTTTGTTTTTAGATTTCTTGTACTCATAAAACTTCTGGTGTGTGGTTATTTTTATGTTTTGATGCAATTCGATTTGTAATAAAAAAAATAGTGGCCATCATTATGTGCCTGTTTAGGAGTGTGGTTGATGAGATTGTTTTTAAAAGTACATTTTCATATAAAAATACATCAAAATGATGTTTTTTTATTTTTTTAAAAATTATTTTTGATATTAACACATGAAAATAATTTAAAAGCACCAAAAAATTTTAATTAAAAAAAATCATCTTTTTCTAAGAAACTTTTGACACAAACATGGACCGTTTTGATAGTCTAAATTGATGTTAACGATATTTTTTCTCTCTCTCTACACTACAAGAATCCAATGACATCTCCCTCTCCTCTCTCAACCAACGAAAAAAAAAAAACAAAAATAAATTATAGTACTAAAACTAGATTTGAAAAAAAAATGAGGCACCAAAATCATAGAATTCGTGTTATTTTTTAAATTAGAGGACCAAAGTGTCTTTCCTGAAACTTCTTCTGACAAGCCACTAATATTTAATGTCTTTTTAATGTTGATCCATATTCTTTCAATTCCTCTTTGCGTAAAAAATCCAAATTAATTAGCGTTCAATCATATCAAATCATAAAAAAAACAGAACTTTAAGAATTAAATAATAAACAAGATATCTATAACATTTTATTTAAAAAATAAATAGTATCGGCTGCGTGGCATACACCTAGAACATTGTAATTCTTAAGTAATAAAAAAATAATACTAATCATTGGAATGAAGAAGTGTAGCCATAATATTACATAGACAAGCCATTGATGAGTACCTGAAGTGACATTAGAGTCCCCCCTCTTCAATACGCCTAAAGCTTACATATTTCTACAATGATTATTTATTTATTTATTTTTATTCAAAGGACCAAACACCACTCTGAAACTTTGCACTTGCTTGACTTGACTTGACTTACGACCAAAGTTATTAGCAAGGATTTTCTTTGGTTTACTCTCTCATTTGAAGACTTTTCTATCAATTGTACCAAGTTCAATGTACAAAAATGGGTAGAATTTTAAAATAATTACTAGTGCATCATGTAAAACTCTTATCACCTAATAATAAAAACAGAATATTGTTCGGTTACTGTGTTTTAAAAATATTTTTGTTTAAAAAAATATTTTAAATTAAAAAAATTTGGTGATTATAGATCATTTTAATATGCAGATATCAAAAATGATTTTAAAAAATAATAAAACATCATTTTAATGCATTTCCTGTATGGTTTTGAAAATTTTGTAGGGTTTTGAAAACTTTGAATAGGAAAAAGGCATTAATACCCTTAATGGCTTAAGATTAGGTATAAATGAATTAAGGGTATAGTAGTAACTTGTAAAATATAAATAGAAAAAAAAGAGAAGAGAATCAAAGCTGAAAATTTTAGAGTGAACCGGAAGAGAGGAGAAAGGAGAAGAAAAGGAGAAAAGAGAAAGGGAGAAAGGAAGGAGGAGAAATAAGTATTAAGGTAACGTGTATATGTTATTATGTAAAAATATTGTTTATTAGTTAAGCTTTTTGCTTGTATTGGTGATTAGGGTTTGTAGATTTTATTTGGGTTTGATTGATAAACGGGTTGAGAGAGTCCTGAACTCTCTAATATTTCATGATAATTTATTTTGACACGGTGTTTATTTGAGAGTTTGTTTGATGTTGCTTTTCGTTCAGAAATACATCAAATTAATATATATTTTTTAAAAAAATTATTTTTGATATTATAACATTAAAATGATATGAAAACTCCCAAAAAATAATTAAAACAAAAAATTCAATGTTTTTTGAAACCGTTTTTCAAGTGATTTCCCAAAGCTCCTTGGCCAAATATAGGAACTGCAATAGAGGCCTTAGTTTTTGTGAACAATGCTTGTGCCATGTATAATACATTTTTTTGGTCCAATGTGAAGGATTTCATAGTGCCGATACGGTTACAAGAGCATTTCTGATGTTGAAGGTGTGGTAGCTGGCTATGCAAAAGCTCGGATCCCTCTTGGAAGTTATGTGGACAGATATTGATTACATGGATGAATACAAGGACTTCACATTTCATCCTGTTAACTTTCCCCTGGAAAAAATTATGAAATTTGTCAATACCCTTCACCGAAATGGTCAGAAATATGTGGTCATCTTGGATCCTGGTATGTGGTTAACATGAAGAAGCGAAACAATTATCTTCACATGAAATCCTATAATTTCCATACTTCTTCTAACTGGCCTTAGCACAAAAGGAAGAAAGAAAGAGTGTTTCTGCTACATTCTGTTGAGCCTCCGATTTTGTGCAGGTATCAGTGTGAACTCAACGCATGATACCTACATCAGAGGACTGCATGCTGATATTTTCAATAAACACAATGACATTCCGTACTGTAGAAAAACAAAGAAACAAAAAGTCAACAAAAGTCGTGGTTACTGTTTTATTGAGTTCAAACAGTAACACTAACAGTTACTGTTTGAATCAAAATCTGGGAATGTAACCGAATAAAAACAATGAAGAATAAAGGATTTCGGCAATTAGGAGCAGAATCGAAGGTGAGGTTACTGCTATCCCTCTTCTTTATTTATAGCAAAACTTGAACTGTTACATTCAAATAAGGACTCTTGCTTTGATTATAACTCCTTCTATAATCTAGCTAAGCAAACTTGAATTGTAATGAAACTAAAATTGATCAAACATAGTGATCTTATTTAGGAAAAACAGTAATTGAAAACTAGTAGAATCCTAACACTAATTGTAGACTTGAAATCAATCTTCAATCTTCAACAAGTACATGGGTGAAGTGTGGCCTGGAAAGGTCTATTTCCCGGATTTCATAAATCCTGCTGGCCGAGAGTTTTGGGGTAACGAGATAAAAATATTTCGAGAGCTTCTCCTGTAGACGGTCTCTGGATTGACATGAATGGGATATCGAATTTCATAGATCCAACACCCACCCCATTTTCTACCCTTGATGATCCACCCTGCAGGATTAACAATGCTGGTATTAGACGGTCTATTGATAATAAAACTGTTCCAGCTACATCTCTACACTTTGATGTCATGAAAGAGTACGATGTTCATAACCTCTATGGCCTTTTGGAATCGAAAGCCACCAATGTTGGTTTGATCAATTCAACTGGTAAAAGGCCATTCGTACTTTCTCGATCAACTTTCATTGGCTCTGGGAGGTATACAACACATTGGAGTGGAGATAATGCTGCCACATGGGATGACTTGGCCTATACTATCCTGTCAATTCTGAATTTCGGTCTGTTTGGGATTCCTATGGTTGGTGCTGAAATATGTGGTTTTTCAGGAAGCACAAATGAAGAGCTTTGTCAGCGTTGGATTCAGGTAACTTGTTGCTGTAGTAGGATGTTGACAGATGGTATGCTCTTTTTTTGTGTTTAAATTGTCCTGAACTTTAACTGTGAGAATTACCATTATACGTCTCATGACACACTCATGTTCTTGTTTATTCAAACTCATGATCATTGAGATAAATTATGGGTTTTGATAATGGGGATCAATTGTCTAATTTTCTCCTTAATGGAAGGAGAAAATTAGCTAACATATTAATGAGAGAGGTCCTTCATCTACCTATAAATAATAGCCTGATCTATCTATAAATAATAACCTGTGTACTCCATCTACAACTACTAGTAGATATAGATCAGAAGATTTCTCTCAGGAAAAAAAAATTCTAGTATTTTGAAGTTGTGCTTATAATCTAATTTTCTGATGCTATGTATATTTGGCATTCGAATTATATAAATTATGTAACATTTACTACAATGCAGCTAGGTGCCTTTTATCCCTTTGCAAGAGATCATTCATTGATAGACACAACACGGTAGGAGCTTTATCTATGGGATTCTGTTGCAGCAACAGCTAGAAAGGTGCTTAGCCTGTTGGAAATCTTGAATCTGTACAGTAACTATTTAGAGCAATTATTGTTGAGATTAAAAATATGGAAAGACAAGAAATCCTGCAGAACCCGAAAATTATAAATATTGAAATGAATCACATTCATTCATTCAATTTATTCAATTGAAACTTGCCTATTTATAGGCTTACAAGAACTATAAATTGAAATAAACTAGAACTCTCAATAGACTAGGAGAGGTTATTGGATAAATAATAGATTTGTTGATAAAACCTATTATGAATAGTAATTTCAACTAAATTAAAAGACTACAACTAAATCTTATTATCTTTTTATCTTCAAAGCTAATCTCATTAAAATCTAACACTCCTCCTTGAAATTTGCTTTGGACATCCCCAACTTCATCTTTAGGAACTCCAATCTTGCTAGAGGAAGTGCCTTGGTCATCACATCATGCTGAACTGGATTTTCATCAACTCTGTTTTGTCTCAAATCAAAATCAGCATAAACTTTAAATTTTGCTCCTCTTGTCTTCGTGTACCATTTCACACGGTCAACAGTACAAATATGAGTTTGAGCTTCAAATTTATATGGCAAAGAAACCATCATTTTCTCTACCACCTTTTGATCTTCAATCACCTTTCCAAGCAGCCTCATTTGATTCATAACATCCATTAATCTGCCAGAATAATCCTTGACAGATTCAACATCTTTCATCTTCATCAGTTCGAACTCCCTTTTCAATGCAAGGATTCGAACTATTTTGACTCTATTGCTTCCCTCAAATTCACCTTAAAGCTTATCCCATACAAGCTTTGGTGTCTCTAGATCCATAATCTTTGTGATAATATGATTTGCAATTACTGATGGAGGCAAGTGATAGCTTTGTCCTTCTTCAGTTTTTCTTCTTCATGTGCTATTATTTGAGCAAGTGTTGGATTGACTGACAATGGTGATGGATCAACATCAGTTGTGACCATATTCCACAACACTTGAGATCTTAGATAGAATCTCATCTTTACAACCCATATGTGATAGTGCTCTCCAGTAAATACTAGAATGACAGCAGCAATGTTGCTTGAGGTAGACATGTTTTGATAAAAATAAACCTCTTTTGTTTGCAATCAATCACTCTGTGTTTAGCTCTCAAACTCTCTTGTGTTTATCACTCAACAAAATCTCACAGTCCCATAAGAAAACTGCTCTGATACCAATTGTTGGAAATCTTGAATCTGTACAGTAACTGTTTAGAACAATTACTGTTGAGATTAAAAATATGGAAAGACAAGAAATCCTGAAGAACCCGAAAATCATAAGTATTGGAATGACTCACATTCATTCATTCAATTTATTCAATTGAAACTTGCCTATTTATAGGCTTACAAGAACTATAAATTGAAATAAACTAGAATTCTCAATAGACTAAGAGAGGTTATTGGATAAATAATAGGTTTGTTGATAAAACCTATTATGAATAGTAATTTCAACTAAATTAAAAGAGTACAACTAAATCTTTTTATTTTCTTATCTTCAAAGCTAATCTCATTAAAATCTAACATAGCTTTCGATACCAGCTGCTTCCATATTTCTACACACCAATGTACGAGGCTCACATTAAAGGAACCCCAATAGCACGGCGTCTTTTCTTTTCATTCCCTCAAGACATAAAAACTTATGAAGTAAACTCACAATTTCGCATACTTTCCTGCAGGAAAGTGGTTTGATCTTTTTAACTAATCCAATGTGGTTTCTGTAAGTTCAAGAAAATACATCAAACTTGCTGCACCTGCAGATCATATAAACGTGCATGTACATGAAGGAAATATTTTGGCCTTACAAGGAGAAGCCATGACAACGAAAGAAGCTCGAAAAACAGCATTTCATCTATCAGCGGTTCTTAGAAGAAGTGGAAATAGCACAGGGGGATTATTCTTAGATGATGGGTAGAGTGTGGAGATGGGAGGGGAGGGAAAAAACTGGAGCTTGGTGAAATTTCATAGTGAGATTGTAGGAGATATGGCAATGGTTAGATCAAACATCATAAATGGAGATTTTGCTTTCAGTCAAAAGTGGATGGTGAGCAAAGTAACATTCATAGGATTGAAAAAGACTAATGCGATCAAATGGTACGAGTTGCATGTTGAAATTTGAAGCTGATTCCAAAACTGCCCTAGTGAACCGGTCGACCACTTGGAAGAAGAAACTTCACCGGTCGACCGCATGGTTCTTTCTAAGAAGTTGAACAGAGTGCAGGTGCGCAGGAGAATCGAAGATTGAAGAATTGAGGATTGAAGAATCAAGTCTTATGATTAAAATCACATTGTAATAAGTAGGTTTAAGAGTTCTGAGTCAATGTTTTTAGTTAATTTCAGTTTATAGTCAACAAGTGTTAAATAGGAAATTGTAACTAAATTTTGAAATTCTAGCCGTTGTAAGTTCTTGATTTCTATAAATAAAGCTAATGGGATGGCAGTCACCACACGAAAAATTCTGCCCATGTTCACGTTCTTTAAACTCAAAATTCAGAGTAAATTGTGTTCTTATTTTCTGGGAAATTTCTCTTCATTTCTGGAAAAAATCCCGTCCCCAGATTTTAATCTCTACAGTACCTGTTCTCAGGTTTTTTGGCAAGTTGTCCGTACAGATTTGAACAGTACATGTTCTTATCAGAAATTTTGATTTTTCTTCCAAAATTCAACATGGTATCAGAGCAGAATTAGGTCTTTGAAAAGGGATTTGTGTGAAACACAAGTGATTAAGAAAAAAGTGAGGTTTTTTCAAGATTAAGTAATCTTGAAAGGGAAAGGAGAAATTTTTCGAGAATTTGCAGATTTTCTGAAATCAAGAAATTTAACTTGATTTGTTCTTTAAGAGGATAATCAATTGATATTGATCATCAATTGATATCCCTGTTCTCTGCATTGTGAAGTCTTGGAAGTAAATTGCAAAGAAGAGGAAAATTCCGAGTTGACAGTTCTTGACAGAGATGGATGCATCATTGTCATCAAGAACACCAATCTTCACAGGAGTAAACTATGGAGTCTGGGCTGTGAAGATGAAGATGTATCTGAAGGCATTCGACTTGTGGGACGATGTGGAGACTGAAAGGGAACTAAATCCCTTGAACGAAGATCCAACAATGAACCAACTAAGATACTACAATGAGCAAAGAACAAAGAAATTCAAGGCTCTTACTTGCATTCATAATGCAGTAAGTGAGGAGATTTTCTCAAGAATCATGGCCTGCGAAACTGCAAAGGAAGCATGGGATAAGCTGAAATCCGAATTTCAAGGTGATGAGAAGTCAAGGAGGATGCAAATTATGAACTTGAAGAGGCAATTTGAAGGTCTAAAGATGAAGGATTCGGACACTGTCAAAGATTTTTCTTCAAGTGTATCCAAGATTGTTAATCAAATGAGATTGCTTGGTGAAGAGGTTCAAGAATCAAGGGTGGTTGAAAAAGTACTTGTAAGCCTACCTGAAAAGTTTGAAAATAAAATCTGCTCACTAGAAGATTCAAAGGACTTTAGTGAACTCAGTTTGCAAGAGTTGATAAATGCCTTGCAAGCTGCAGAACAAAGGCAAGCATTAAGGCAAGAAAACACAAGTGAAGAGGCTTTTGCAACAGGATTTAGAGGAGGAACTAGGCAGCAGCAAGTGTTCTTCAGAAATCCGAAAAACGAGCCCGGGGTTCGGAAATTCATGGCGGAGAAAGAATTGGCAAAATAATCAAACACAAGGCAACAACTTCAATGCAAGGTGGAAGGAAAGAAGAGAGCCACTTCCCACCTGCAAGTACTGTCAGAAAAACAATCATCTTGAGTCAGCTTGTTGGCTCAAGAATGCACAATGCCGAAAATGTAAGAAGTTTGGTCACTTAGAAATTTTTTGCAATGAAGACAATGCAAATCAAGCTCAAGTTGCTGAAGTGGAGGAGACCAAAGAGGAAATGCTATTCACAGCCACTGAAGCACACAAATGCAACAAAAATGAGGTAAACATTCAAACTTGGCCTATTGATAGTGGTTGTTCAAACCACATGTCTGCAGTAGCAAGTGTGTTCGAAAATCTAGACTTAAGCTACAAATCTAGAGTTAAAGTTGCAAATGGGCAGTATGTAAGTGTTGAGGGTAAAGGGGAAGTTGATATTGAAACTCTAGCTGGAATCCAAAAGTTTAAGCATGTGTTGTATGTGTCAGAAATTGACCAAAATTTGATAAGTGTAGGTCAATTACTTGAGGATAGACACTCTTTGCTGTTTATAGATGGCAAATGCATGATCAAAGATGATCAAGGTGGTCTCTTATTCAATTCAAAAATGTCAAATAGATGTTTTAGTTTTGAGAAACAACTAGAACAACAAAGCAACACAACTGAAAGAGAATCTGTTGAAGAGAAAGGCTCTCTGAAATTGGCTGGAAAAGATGATGAAAAATATCAGACCATAGTTTCTAGGGGGAGTGTTGAACTTAGAGAAACACAGCCTTTGGATTCAATTTTACAGGATGTAAGGTCCTTGTATTGTGATGAGATTTGCGAGTCAATTGAAAAAGAGATCCCATCAGCTGCTCTAGTGCCTGATGAAAGCTTGGATTCTCTGTTTTATAATGCAAATGAAGATATAGAAAGCTCATTTAGAGATGACCATGTTGTTGCTTTAGATCCAACATATGAAGAAGGAGATTTGGAAATGACTGAAATTCAAGATGCTGTAGTTGCAGCTGATATCAATGAAGATGAAGAATTGGTTGCTGAATTTAGAACCAATATGAAAGGCAAGTTCGAAATAAATGAACTTGGATTTTTAGCCTATGTGTTGGGAATGAAACAATGTGAAATGGAGATGAAGTATTGCTGCTTAAGAGAACTATTAACTGACTTGTTCACAAAGACTTTATCAAAGGAAAGTTTTGAGGAGCTAAGGAGAATGGTGGAAAATGTGCGGCTCAGGAATCAAGGGGGAGTATTGAAATTTGAAGCTGATTCCAGAATTGCCCAAGTGAACCGGTCGACCACTTGGAAGAAGAAACTTCACCGGTCGACCGCCTGGTTCTTTCTAAGAAGTTGAACAGAGTGCAGGTGCGCAGGAGAATCGAAGATTGAAGAATCAAGTCTTATGATTAAAATCACATTGTAATAAGTAGGTTTAAGAGTTCTAAGTCAATGTTTTTAGTTAATTTCAGTTTATAGTCAACAAGTGTTAAATAGGAAATTGTAACTGAATTTTGAAATTCTAGTCGTTGTAAGTTCTTGATTTCTATAAATAAAGCTAATGGGATGGCAGTCACCACACGAAAGATTCTGCCCATGTTCACGTTCTTTAAACTCAAAATTCAGAGTAAATTGTGTTCTTATTTTCTGGGAAATTTCTCTTCATTTCTGGAAAAATTCCCGTCCCCAGATTTTAATCTCTACAGTACCTATTCTCAGGTTTTTTGGCAAGTTGTCCGTACAGATTTGAACAGTACATGTTCTTATCAGAAATTTTGATTTTTCTTCCAAAATTCAACATTGCAGACTTCCAAGGAAACAAAGAGTGGAAATAGAGGATTAGGGCAATCCTTAATAACAACGAAGATTTTGATGTCAGGACTTTCTTTGTTCCTCGGAGAGGAGTTCAAGCTGAATGTGAAATTGTAATGATGGACAGCCATTGTCTAGCAAAATCTAGTAATAAGAATAAATCAACAATGATTGCAGTAGCTGCGGTTTTATATATATATATATATATATATATATATATATATAAAAAGAGTAATTTGTAATTTTCAATCTATTGAGTAATTGTTTTAAGAAAGTTGTAGAGAAAATTCTTACAAGTTTACCACGAAAACCTGAGTTTATAGTTTCTGTCATTGAAGAAACAAAAGACATGTTAAGACTTATAATTCAAGAATTGATGAGATCTCTTAAAGCAAATGAGCAAAGGGTGAACATGTACATCAAGTAACATTTGGAGCAGGATTTTCAGACCAAAACTAATTCGTCTGAAAAGAGAAGACATCAAGATTTCAGCAAGATCAGAGAGGAAGATCATTTCATAGAAAGGAGTGAAGGTCTGAATCAAAGTAGAGGGTAAGGAAAGAGTGGAGGTAGAGGAAAATCAGATTATCAGCAACTAGGAAGTAGCACAGTTGAAGAGAGAATTTGGGATGTCGTTCTTTATGAAAGTTATAGGTTAGGGTGTTAGCTATCCAATGGGACAGGAATATCCCAAACAAGAATAATAAAATCCAAGATATAGACAAAAATACGAAGACAAGTCGGGCTGGAAACTACTGGACAGAATTTATGTCAGACCTTAAACTGAAATTAAGAGTAAAATATGAGAAAATTTGGGGGAGATGTCTGCATGGAAAATGTGGTTGGTAATGTTAGCTTTTACAGGAAACAAACCCTACCCCATTTGGAGTCATATAACTCCAAATTAATGTGGATAAAACACTAATTTAAACTAATAATAAAACACTACCTCTTTTTCTTTTTTGCTATTTTCCTACTAGTCTCTCTCTCCTCTCCCTATTCTCTCACAACCCTAGTGTCCAAAAAGTAAAGAAAATGAAGTTTCGGATCAAACGTAAGAAATTAAAAAAAAATAGTGATAAAAAATTCTAAGAAAATACTTTAGGGGATTAAGATGCTAAGAACACGCATCAATTATAGTTAAAATAACAGCCTGGATCTTTGTTCAAGTGTCAAATTTGATCCTCAAAATCTTATTTAAGTATAATCAAGGAATTTGAACTGGGAATCAATTTAATGGCACTCTTTTTAAACACTGTAAGAAATTCCTGGAAAGTTAAATGTGACAAATCATCAATCTTAACCATGAATTAACTAAACTAGGAAGGATAAAAAAAGCAACCAGAAAATTAATATAAAAAGACAAAAAAACTGAGCCCTTTTAGTGTTCTGCTTTAAAAGTGTGAAATAGATCATCAAAATTTCAAATTCTAATATATACAAGATCGATTGGATAATTTGGCATACATGCCTATCATTGACTGCTATTCTGCAAGAAAACAAATAGAGAAAGAGGAAGATTTAAGGAGGACAAACGGTCACAGGCTCTCTAATGTCTCTTTGTCAAGGAGCCATCGGAATTTTCTGGCCAGGAAGATAGATTTTTTAAAAAAAAATTCATGTATTTCTAGATGTGCACACCATGCATGCTAGTATCATAGCCTTAATAGGAAAAAAGACAACTCCCCGTAAGAAAAAATAGACTCATGACTCACTTAATAGCTTAACCTTTTAGATAAGATATTTTTTTAATATAGTATCATAGTCTTGTTAACCGAGCGGTCACGAATTTGAATCTCATCACCCTCATTCTATTTGATAAAAATAAAGCACAAGATAGTGTGAGCCTGTGTGTAAGTTTCAAGCCCAAAAAAATTTTATTCGAGAGATGTGTTAGATATTAAGAATCATCAATGTAATATATTTTACTTCCTAAATTAGTCTAGGTTAAATCCCACTGAATGTGGATCACGACTTTCATGTCTAATAGTTGGACGTAATTGAAGAATATTGTGTGTGTGTGTATCTTGCTATACTAATGTAAAAAGAACACACAGAATTCATTCAATCGACTTTTAATTTGTTGTTGCCTCAATGTCCATGATTGTTAAGATTAGAGAATAATATAAATCATTTCTTGCAATGTCACGTAATAATTTAAAGTTTTAAATGAGATAATTTCTTAACACTTCTTTCCCACCATAACTCTAAACTCCTTTTCACCCTCCATGACACCACTCCTTCTAGCTTCACAGTCACTGGGAAATCATCAGGGATATCCATTTTAACACCTTCTCAGACACAACTGAAGCTGGCACTTAATGATTGTTTGAGAGTATGGTTGTGATTGTTGTTGAAAGTGCTTGTTATTTAGAAATGCATCAAAATAATATTTTATTATTATTTTTTAAAAATTGTTTTTAACATTAATATATGAAATGATATAAAAACATAAAAAAAAAATTAAAATAAAAAGCGTTTTTAAAACGCCGTGCAAAACAAGATTAGTTTTCAAGGGTCAGTATATCCAGCTCTCCTCGGCGTTTCCTGAACACAGAGCACACCGAGAGCTCTTTCAAGCCGACACTTAACCAGACACTGTCTTCATGATATGCTGACATAGGCAGTGTTAATCCTGATGTCAATCTTTACGGCTCCCACCCTTTTAATCTTGATGTCAGATCGTGGTGTTAAATCGTTTACCTCTGTAGTGAAACATAGACAGATTGTGGTGTTAAATAGGTGATAATCTCTTAAGACAAAGATTTTCACATCTAGAAGGCCAGCCATTTCCTAGCGATCTATTTGAAAGAATCATAAGAGTGCCAATGGATTATATTTCCTTCCTTCGTTTATGCTTCTCCTTGTTGCTGTTTGTAAGAGTAACCACCCCAATTGACACCATGAACACAGCTCAGTCAATTAGAGATGGAGATACACTAGTTTCAGCTAGTGGCACCTATGAATTAGGATTTTTCAGCCCCGGCAAATCCAAAAACCGATACTTGGGGGTATGGTACGGCAAAATATCTGTCCTGACAGCAGTTTGGGTTGCCAACAGAGAAACCCCACTTAACGATTCATCAGGTGTTGCAAGGCTTACCAAACAAGGGCTTCTCGTCCTTCTCAATCATAGTGGAAGCATCATTTGGTCTTCCAACACATTAAGACTTGCTAATGATCCAGTTGTTCAATTGTTGGATTCAGGGAACCTCGTTGTGAAAGAGAAGGGTGATAATAACCTGGAAAATTCCTTGTGGCAAAGTTTTGAACATCCTGGGAATACATTGATCCCGGGCATGAAGCTAGGGCGGAATAGAATAACTGGAATGGAATGGAACCTGACATCATGGAAATCACCAGATGATCCTGCCAGAGGTAATATTGCAGGCATCCTTGTTCCTGATGGATATCCAGAGATAATAGAGTTGGAAGATTCAAAAGTGAAGTATCGAGCCGGGCCATGGAATGGTCTGCAGTTTAGTGGCGTGCCTCAAGTAAAACCAAATCCCGTGTACACATTTGAATTTGTTTTTAATGAGAAGGAGATATTCTACAGAGAACAGCTTAAAAATAGCTCAAGGTATTGGAGGATCGTCTTGACTCAAAATGGTGATTTCATGCACCTCCTCTGGATCGAGCAAACTCAAAGTTGGTTTCTTTATGAAACAGCAAACACTGATATTTGTGAAAGCTATGCGCTCTGTTGTGCAAATGGTATATGTAGTATTAACAACTCTCCAGTGTGTAATTGTCTGAATGGGTTTGTACCACAGGTTCCAAGCGACTGGGACAAGACAGATTGGTCAGGTGGTTGCGTTAGAAAAATTGCACTAAATTGTTCGAGAGATAAGTTCAGAAAACTCTCAGGTGTGAAGATGCCGGAGACAAGAAAATCATGGTTTGACAGGAGTATGAATCAGGAGGAGTGCAAGAACACTTGCTTGAAGAATTGCAGCTGTAGTGCGTATACAAACTTGGACATTAGGGATGGAGGAAGTGGGTGCTTGCTTTGGTTCAATGATCTGATTGACATTAGAACTTTCTTTCCAAATGAGCAAGACATTTTTATACGAATGGCTGCCTCAGAACTAGGTATGAATTTCTTCTCACATTGGAAAAGTCTGTTTTTGTTTTTTTATTAAAATTCAGAGTTATAGTGGGAAGAAACAATATAAACATGTCCCGTAAGACTTTCTTAACACCAGTTTCTTTCTTTTTATCGTGTTATAGATAACGGTGACTCTACAAAGGTTCATACCAAATACAAAGCGAAGAAAAGGATCGTGGTAAGCACTGTGTTGTCCTCTGGAATTCTATTTATTGGCATCTGCTTGGTCTTCTATGTTTGGAAAAGGAAGCAGCAGAAAAACAGTACGTATTCACACCATCAAATCTAACAATTCCTATCGCTCCATTCTTGGATAACAAGATTAGTTTTTTCCCAATCTATGGTAGCTATGCTGACAGGAAAAATGACAGGTAATTTGCAAGGAAGATCAAATAACAAGGAATTAAAGAAAGAACTAGAATTACCTTTCTTTAACATGGATGAGTTGGATCGTGCAACAAATGAATTTTCTGCATCCAATAAACTAGGAGAAGGGGGTTTTGGACCTGTTTATAAGGTAATACGACCATGCAATATGGCTTCTGAATTTTCATGGTACAGACTCCACTACAGAAACTGTTCTTTTATTTTTTTAGCATAAAAGGATGTCTTATTGGAAAGATTTTTCAACAGATACAAGATACATGAAATTCTCAGTTTTCAGAAGAAAGCGTATGATGTGCTTGTGATGCTGAGTCATTTTTTGCAGGGAACATTAACAGATGGACGAGAAATAGCTGTCAAAAGACTCTCTAAGAATTCAAGACAAGGACTTGATGAGTTTAAAAATGAAGTCAAACATATTGTGAAACTTCAGCACCGGAATCTAGTGAGGCTTCTTGGATGCTGCATTGAAAGAGATGAAACTATGTTGGTCTACGAGTTTTTACCCAACAGAAGCTTGGACTTCTATGTTTTTGGTATGAATCTCACAAATCCTTTTCTAAAAGTTATTCCAATGTTTTAAATTTAGCATTATTGAGCTTCCACAATGGATTTGGTGTCAATTTCTCTACCGTCTACACGGATCTTCCTCCAAATCCCTCAGGAAAGTGGCTTTGTAGAGGAAGAGTACCTTTCTCCATTTTCGTTCTCCCAAATTTTGCAATATTCACTGGTTATCATTCATCATCTTATCTTTATCTTCTTCTTTCATAAACAACTATGAATTTGATAAGAGCTATAATGGATTGTTAAGGAACCATCTCACCTAAAAATTTAAGTTATTAGGTAAAACCTAAAATATGATTTTATTATTTTCTAACACACCCCCTCAAGTGAAAGTGAAGCCTTTTGGACTTAAAACTTACACAGACCTACATCACCTTGTGCTTAATTTTTATCAAATAGAATGAGGATGATGAGATTCGAACTCGTGACTGCTGGGTCAACAAAGTTCTGATACCATGTTAAGAAACCATCTCACCTTATAATTTAAACTATTAGGTGAGGCCCTAGAATATGATTTTATTATTTTCTAACATGGATTAACTTGAGCAGATGAAACTCAAAGCTTGCTACTAGACTGGCCGAAACGCTACAACATCATCAATGGGATTGCTCGTGGACTCCTTTATCTTCACCAAGATTCGAGACTAAGAATAATCCATAGAGATCTGAAAACCAGCAACATCTTGTTGGATTATGAAATGAATCCAAAGATCTCAGACTTTGGCCTGGCTAGAAGTTTTGGAGAAAACGAAACCGAAGCCAATACTAACAAAGTGGTTGGAACGTAGTAAGTGTCATTTCCATCATATGAATTTTGCCTTCCTAGTTTGCAAATGGGACTCAAAATTCCATGAACACATGCAGTGGTTATATTTCTCCAGAGTACGCAAATCATGGACTCTACTCGCTAAAATCAGATGTCTTCAGCTTCGGTGTACTGGTGCTAGAGATAGTGAGTGGCCATAGAAACAGAGGATTTTGTCATCCAGATCACCAACTCAACCTTATTGGGCATGTAAGTGTCGAAGCTATGAACACGTATAAAAATGAAGAAATTTTGAAAAATAATCTTCAATAAGAATAAATATATAATGCGGTGTTAATAGCATGTTTTTGTTTACCAGGCTTGGATCCTCTTCAAACAAGGCAGGGCTCTAGAACTGGCTGAAAAATCAAAAGTCGAAATACATTATCTATCTGAAGTATTGCGTTCGATTCATGTGGGGCTGCTGTGTGTGCAAGAAAATCCAGAAAACAGACCGAACATGTCATATGTGGTTTTGATGTTGGGTAACGAAGATGAATTGCCTCAGCCGAAACAACCAGGGTTTTTCACTGGAAGGGACCTTGTGGAAGCGAGTTCTTCATCTAGCCAGGGCAAACCACCTTCAGCAAACGAATGCTGGAGTTCAGTGTTAGAGGCAAGATAGATTTCTTGTATTTTTTTTATGAACATGTGTATGATTGTTTTGTTGGTCTTGATGATTGTTTTTAGATTTCTTGTACTCATAAAACCTCTGGTGTGTGGCTATTTTTATATTTTGATGAAATTAGATTTGTAATAATAAAAAAAATGGCAGAGATCATTAATTGTCTGTTTGGTAGTGTGGTTGAAATTGTTTTTCAAAATATTTTTTTGTTCAGAAATACATCAAAATAATATTATTTTTTAAAAAAATCAATTTTGACATAAATATATAAATATTATTTTTTAAAAAAATAATTTAAAATAAAAAATTTTAAAAAAATATATATTTTTTTTAATAAACTTTTGAAATACAATGTCAAACAACTCTTTGAACATATCAACTAATTACAACCAACAAATACATGCTCTATTTCTACATATCTACATGGGAGATATTAGACATGTGGACAAAAATAGCTTGATTATTTTATTCAACTATTAAGGTTTTAAAATATATGGATGTGTTTGAAGAAAAAAAAAATTAAAGGTTAGGTGCTACCATGCCTAACTTATTTTATTAGGGTCCACATAGGACTGAACTCCTTTTGTTTCATTATAATTGGAGCGGATAACATATTATTCATTTTATTTTTTTCCTAAGAAAAAGAGATCAGATTCTGATTGTTGAGAAATTAGAGTTAATGTGTTTTTTTACTTGTAAACCCATTTTTAACCTATTCTTAACCCAAAACACCCACAAAATACCTTAGAAACTGTTATAAGTCTATATATGATCTGAAAAATCATTCAAAAAACTGAAACTATCCCAAAACTAATAATATCATTCTAAAAACCAAAATCAAATCTATTTTCCCATCAACTTTAAAAGTAAAAAAACACTTAATATAAACTTTCATCATCAAATAAAGCTATTTGACATAAACATCGACCGTTTTGATAGTTTAAATTGAT
Source organism: Salix udensis (assembly GCA_029204005.1). Classification (NCBI taxonomy): domain Eukaryota; kingdom Viridiplantae; phylum Streptophyta; class Magnoliopsida; order Malpighiales; family Salicaceae; genus Salix; species Salix udensis. Next base: position 14,080,460 of record CM055029.1, read on the forward strand.
ATCAATGATATTTTTTTCTCTCTAAACTATAAGAATCCAATGACCTCTCCCTTTTCTCTCTCAACCAAGAAATAAAAAAACAAAAAAAAACTTTAGTACTAAAATTGAATTTGAAAAAGAAATTAAGCACCAAACTTATAAAAAATTGTGTTATTTTTAAAATTAGAGGAGTCTTTCCTGATATTTCTGGCACGCCACTAATATTTAATATCTTTTTAATGTTGATCCATATTCTCTTAATTCCTCGTCACGTAAAAAATCCAAATTAATTAGCTTTTAATCATATCAAATCATCAAAAAACAGAACTTTAAGAATTAAATAATAAACAAGATATCTATAAAATTATATTAAAAATAAATAGTATAGGCTGCGTAGTATACACCCAACACATTATAGTTTTTAAGTAATAAAAAAATAATACGAATCATTGGAATGAATGGACCAAACACCACTTGATGAGGGAAGAAACTTTGCGATCTATGGTACCAAGTTCAATGTACAAAAATGGGTTAAATTTTAAACAAATTAGTAGTACATCATTGTAAAACTCTTATCACCTAAAAATAAAAATAGTGATTTAAAAACATTTTAAAAAAGATTAAAATTTTTAATATTAATTTTTTAAAATATTTTTGATGATATAAAAAATAATTTTTAAAAAATAAAAAATATTATTGTAATACATTTATGAACAATCTTATTCATAATCTCCCAATAGACTAGAGACTCGTGCACATGAATCAACAACTTCTTCGATTGCTATTTCCATAACTGCATGTGGTAGCCAGTTCTTCATCAAGCCAGGGCAAACTACATTCAGCAAACGAATGTTCGAGTTCAGTGTGAGAGGCAAGATAGATTTCTTGTATTTTTATTTTTATGAACATGTGTATGATTGTTTTGTTGGTCTTGATGATTGTTTTTAGATTTGTTGTACTCATAAAACTTCTAGTGTGTGGTTATTTTTATATTTTGATGAAATTCAATTTGTAATAAGAGAAAAATGGCGGCGACCAGTAAGTAGATGGATGAAATTGAAGAGAAAGCAACTTATTATTCATTCCGCACAACACATCTCGAGTTCAAGTTAGGATATGCATTTCTTGTAAGAGTCTGGAATAGTCAGGGTCTACTCATTCACCTGGATCCATAAAATACGCTTTTCAGGGAATGAGATTTCTCCGCATCTAAAAAATCTTATTACAACCAATAAATACATGCTTTATCTCTACATATCTCCATGGGAGATATTAGGCATGTTCACTATTTGGACATCTATATTCTTGAGTAAATTTTATTGGACAAAAATAGTTGATTATTTTATTTAATTATTAAAGTTTTAAAGCATATGGATGTGTGTTTGAAAAAAAAAAGAGTAAAGGTTAGGCGCCATCAGGCCTAACTTATTTTATTAGGATCCACATACAACTTGACTCTTTTTGTTTCATTACAATTGGAACAGATAACATGTTATCCATTCCATTTTTTCCTGGAAAAAAAGATTAGATTCTAGTTATTGTTGCTGTTGAGAAATTAGGGTTTATGTTTATTTACCTGTAAACCTATTTTCAGCTCATTCTTGACCCAAAACACCTACAACATATTTTAGAAATTGTTATGAATCTATATGTGATCTAAAAAAACCCAGAAAAATCAGTCTAAAAACTGAAAGCATCCCAAAACTAAAAATGTTATTTTAAAACCCGAGATCAAATCTATTTTTTCATGAACTTTAAAGTTAAAAAAACACTTAATATAAACTCTCATTATCAAATAGAATCATTTGACACAAATATCGACCGTTTTGATAGTCTAAATTGATGTTAACGATATTTTTTCTCTCTCACTAGACTACAACAATCCATGACCTCTCTCTCTCCTCTCTCAACCAAGAAAAAAAAACAAAAAAAAACTTTAGTACTAAAATTAATTTGAAAAAAATTGAGGCATAAAAAAAAATCATACAATTTGTGTTATTTTTAAAATTAGAGGAGTCTTTCCTGAAACTTCTAGCACGCCACTAATATTTAATGTCTTTTTAATGTTGATCTATATTCTTTTAATTCCTCGTCGAGTAAAAATTCCAAATTAATTAGCTTTTAATCATATCAAATCATCAAAAAATAGAACTTTAAGAATTAAATAATAAACAAGATATCTATAATATTTTATTAAAAAAATAAATAGTATCGGCTGCGTAGTAGACACCTAACACATTATAGTTTTTAAGTAATAAAAAAATAATACTAATCGTTGGAATGAAGAAGTGTAGCCATAATAATACATAGACATAGACTAGCCAATGAGGAGAACCTTAAGTGGCATTAGAGTCCTCCCTCTTCAAGAAATCTCGAGTTCAATACGTCTAAAGCTACATGTTTCTACAATGATTATTATTCGTTTTTATTATTTATTTATTTATTTTTATTGAAAGGACCAAACACCACTCAATTAGGGAAGAAATTTTGCGATCAAAGTTATTTATCATTTGAAGACTTTACTATCAATGGTACCAAGTTCAATGTACCAAAATGGGTACATCATGTAAAACTCTTTACCACCTAGTAATAAAAATAGTGTTGTTCGGTCAATATGTTTTAAAATTGTTTTTTAAAAAAAATTAAAAAATATTATTTTAAATTAATTTTTTCTAATATTTTTAGATCATTTTAATATACTAATATTAAAAATAATTTAAAAAATATCATTTTAATATACTTTTAAATAAAAAACATTTTAAAAAACAACTTTAACCCGTTACCAAATAGTCCAATACCCCGTGAATCAACTCCTTCGACTGCTATTTCCATAACTGCTTATGCAGTTTCTTCCTAAAAAAAAACTGGTATTAGGCAAGGGTCTTGGCCTAACAGTTAAAAGGACTTATTTCTTTTCTTTACACCAGGATTCAAGTCCCACCATGCACACCTGTCACCCCCGCGGTGCCTTATATGCTCACTGGGTTTGCAAGATATTCAGTGAGTCCAGAAATTAGTTGTGGTACGTGTAAACTGGCCCGGACACCCCGGTAAAAAAAAACAAAAAGCTGGTCTTAGAGATTGATGTGCCCATGTTAAGATGTGACTCAGTGTTACGAGTCAAAGTATGATATATGTTTAATTATAGTAATAAGTTGAAGCACTCTTAAGGCAGCTTTAATGAATCTTAGTGCTCAGACTTGCACTAGATCACACATTGCTTCCCCTTTGCCAGAAATAAAGTAAGACATTATATAAAATAGAGGCATTACATAAACCATATTGACAATGTACCTACCCTGTTGAAAAAATTGCACATTATACGAAGTTGATGGAATCTTCAGGCTAATTTAAGAATTAGTTCATGAAGATAAGAATGAGTTTAGGACAGACAAAATGAAAAATGAAATCGTGTTTATGATACTAGAATACAATTATCTCAAGATCAAGCAATCGAGAGCATCTGAAAACGGTACATGGAAGAACAACTCGATAGCTAGAACCAGCTCTTCACTATTTCAAACAATTAAAAAAATTGTATTATCTGCGAACTCCTACAAAAAATCTGCTTCAAAGACACTTCCTTCTGCAACATTTCAATGTTGATACATATGCAGTCAACTATTTACCTGAACGCAATCAAAACACCTGAAATAAATTCCAATGATCAGAAACCAGCAAGGTTTTCCATGAAAGGAAAATTATTCATTGCAAACAGGGGATGGTACATCTATACAATATCTCGGTGGTTTTTCTATGTTCATAGTAATTTGAGTTCTTTATTTTATTTTATTTTTCCCTGAAGGATGAAAAAAGAATACAATCTGCAGATAAAAGAGTTTGACAATGCAGAATAGAGAAGTACCTCAAATTTATGCTACAAGGTAAATGTATAAGTTGAGAGCTGGTTCTATCATCCCATATCTTCCATAGAAATCATGTTACAGCCACACTAGAAGAGCAACCAATTTGACACTTGATTATGACATTTTTCAGCCAGCTTCAGACCCAAATCTTTGAAGCAAGAATTCATCAAGTTGTCCCCAGTTCGGGGTACCCGATTCACTCAAATTACCAGAAGGTAATGATCTAATGCATCCAAGGATAAGTGTAATATCCCGATGAAGCCTGTTATATGGAACACAAACAAAAAACACCCTTAGCTCAGGAAAATGATTTTCCACACAGAAGCACACCATTTAATAAGCAGAATACTGTTGGTTGCACATGTGGATAAATAAAAGGCAGTACCTGAACTTGGCTTGCTGACTGGTGATCTCCATCCGTGAAAATGCTTCTGAAATTTCTTTATGAAAGATTGTAACCACTTGCCTGAAAAAATCATTAGCAATGCAGGAATAAGTAATTTCTTCAAAATCCAATGGAAAATAAGTTTTTGGGATTTGAGATTTGCTCGGTTTGTTTTCATGAGAATACATTTTTCACCAAGATATTGTATTCAGCAAAGTATATTCACCAAGATAAATTTAAAACTCACCTGAAAATTGCTTGGATATCTGCTTCATGTAAAGTTCTAGATAAGATACGTTGAAGATAGGTAACCTCCTGCAACAAATTGAACAGCCAATTAGATCCAATCCTCCTAGGAAAAGTTTGATTGAACTGTAAAGTGAAAAAAGAACCTCCCAACTAATATTGTGCTGGTTATAAAAGGCAATGGAGCTCAAATTTCTTAAATAAGGTTATTTAGCAGGAATTTTCTAGATTAAGATCTTAACTAAACAAGAAAAGACAAGGTTAACATTGGGGATGGAACACTTGTCCGTATGAATATAGGCAGCCACACTAGTTGAGGATTCACAATCAGGAATCAAATAGAGTACTGTTAACATGCAGTATATTTTCACCAAACTCTTATGCAGTGAAAAGACATCTGCACATCAACCTGCCATGTCTCCCACACTTGAGTCTTCCTCAACCTAGTGATCAGAGCAGGTAGATATGGAATTTCCAAAATCCACAGTATGAGGACGCACAAGCTTTTGGTGTATTAGGAAGTTGCAGAGCTGGCTTAAGCTAAGGGTCACTTGGGCAATGACTCAAGACTCCACTTAATAAAAGAACCCAAAAATAAATACGGTATATTTGTCAATCATGCTTTATAAAATGATTGCCCCCACCTAACAAAAGGTCCCAAGTACAAAATGAAAATATTTCTTAAATATTTTAAAAGACTCCATTTATAGTTTTGTCCAATGCCCTAAGCTGTCTCTGGGATTGGGACATTCAAATTAACAATTAGTACCTTTACAAGCGTTAGAGCAAAAGGACTAGGCTGTGAATCGGTATCTACAGCTCTATTCCAGCTCTCAACAATTTGAGGCAGACTACGTAGATGATGCAACAACCTTTCCCTCATTATCTGAACCAGCTTTGTAAGTATCTCCTCTTGATGAACCTTGTAATCCTTTAAGAAACAAAACCATGTGATATATGAGACTAAACATAAACACTAGTGCATCCACACACAAAACCAAGTTCCAAACATCAAGAATCCCCATACAAAAAGGCATTGAAAGAGCAGTTCCATGAGATCTTCGCCCCCATCACCTGCCCCTCTCCAAGAGCATGAAGAGCTACGTGCAGTGGAAGTAAGTTGATATAATTGAGAAAGAAAAAAGACGAATATGTATGTGTGTGTGTGTATTGAACTGGGGGGGGGGGGGGGGTAGAAATACTAGAAGTCAATTGATGAATTCATTGTCATAAAGAAGACTTGTGTTCCTTTGGTAAAGGCATGTACCATGGCTCAATAACACCCATGATGCTTGAACTCATCAAAATCGCATGCATTATCTAATGTGAAGATTGTGATTAAAGTTTCTGCCTCATGCACACCATAAAATCAGTAGGCAACAGAACTAATCAATTGAAGTCACACGCATCATAATATTAGCTGAAGAAGCAGCTTAAATAGACACATACCTGTGCTACTCGGTCAATCTCTGACAGCAGTAATACTTTCCGTGCTTCAGGTACTTTAAGGAAAAGAACTCGCCTGATTTCTTTGCTCAGACAGGAAGCACAAAGAAACTTAGAAACTTCAGATAATGAATGAGGAGCTCACAATAAGAGTGGCAAAAAGGTTGTCTTTAAGACCGTCCATGCACATAGCAATTTGGTAAAAAAAAACACATTAACTAGCTGAGGTATCAGCATCTCAGTCTATCAACCTACCAGGAATAATGGCATATACAAAACCAATGACTTGACTAGCTAGGGCCAAGTGCTTTGACGTAATAGACTTCAGACCTGACACCTGCAGCATTCCATAGACCCCACTTAGTAGCTAAATCAGCAACCAAGCTCACTTCAAATTGATTGTATATGAAACAGTATAAAATAAAATAATGCAAATAGGAAGAGTGAGAGAGAATAAAAGATGCATGGAATATCAGATTGTGGGCAGGCACTAGGATAGATAAAGAAACCACTGGCAAGAGGGTGTTGTTTGGGGAATCAGTGGAGCACTTCAAAGCTGTCAAGGATGAGCTATCAAATAAGTACATTCGATCTATTACCTTGTGTCAGAACTGAGAAACTCTCTGATTCTAATCTTTTATATTTTCTTATTTATTACCTGTCTACAAACTGGGATAACTGACAGACCAAATATCATAAATGCATGCTAGACAAAAAAAAACTTTGTTTGTCTTTATGATATTAACCAGAAAATCTAGACCTTTTCTGAGCATTAGGTTATTAAAATACAACAAATTGTATAATGCAAATGTCAGCTATTAGAAACTTTAACCTGCATGGCACCAGCTCCAAGAATAAGTTGGCAAGTCCTTGTATTGAAGAATTTTAAGATCTCCACGACACGATGAACAACTTCTGAAGATAGTGTTGGCAAAAAATTATTCATATCCATGTATTCTGACAACATCTTCAGCAATATTAAGCCACTGAGAAAGAATAAATACAAATGGCATCAGCAAATTGTTCACTTCAGAAGTTCTTTTGATGGTTGAAAAATAAAAATAGTTTGCAAAATGAAAATAACAATACACAGTAAGGAAATCTGTAGATGATAATCAGTCAAATAAACAAGAGAAAGGTAAAGAGACATCAAGTAATGGAATGCCTGCCGAGCCACACCGGCAACAACTAATGGCATTAACTACAAATGGGATGCAAAGATTTCTAGAGGAAATAAGCAAGATTTTGTTGAGGAATTCACAACAACATGCAAAACACTGGTAAGAAAAAGGTTAAACAAGAAAACTAACCAGTTTACCATGTGGTAACCAACACCTCCACAAAAAAAGTGTTTGAGAAGTAGATTTTCCACGCTCCTTCACATTATGATTGTTACTCTGAGCTGAAGAGGTTGCAGCTATGACTTTATTGCTTTCAGTTGACTCTGTTGAGGGAGTAGATTTCTTTTGCACGGAATTTTCCAAAGATATATCTGTAGAGTTCATTTTCACAAGTTCTTGTTCAGCATTTTGTGCTTCAGCATCAATCACAAGTGAACCATCATTGCTTGTGCCCACTTCACCATAACTGGTTGTCGCATCACCTTGAGTATCATTTAGGCGTTCAGAATAAAACAATGAAGCAACAATGGCCTGAAATTCTTCAGGGACATCTACTTCCACCCACATCTCCTGATCAAGCACTGCCTTAATTTTTGTCATCTACATCCATTGATGTAAAGGTTAGCCTGAAGACAAATTGCAAAGGTCTCACAAAAACAAAGACCTAAAAAAAGGGGAAGCTGAAAAAAGGAAACTAACTCGCATTTCATGCTGGAAATCAACAAAAGCTTTAGCCTGTGATTGCATTGTTCCACGAATACTATAACCCAACCTTCCACCAATCTGTTTATGTTAGCATACAAATAGCATCACAGACACAAACAGCTAAAAAAATTCATCATATAGAAAACTAAATAGATGAATACCTTTTCAGTGGCAGTTATAAACTCTTGGGTGATGTTGTATATGCTTAAGAACTCCACCAATCGCAACTTTGGATGAAGAAGAGCACGGACACCAAGGAGCTTCGCCCATCTTCCATGTGCAGCATCACAAGCAGCAAAGACAGCTTCTGCATTCTCTCTCAATACATCGGCTCTGACAAAGATTGTGACTTTCAGAAAACACCAAAGATTCAACAAATTTTTAATGCAAATAAAAAAATGAAACAACACCAATAATTTGGGGGATGGAAACTAGAAAGCTCAACTGAAGGCTCAACATTCCCATCTTTGCAAGTCTTATTTCAGCAGGAACTGCTCTAACATCAAATGGCTAGATGGGATTTGAAGGTGACCAAAAATACCAGCCTATAAGAGAAGTGGCAGCCAGGCAGTGGCTAAGTAACAACAAGGCTACTTGAAAAAACCTCCATCGCAACGGAGCTTCTGATCATCATCAGCAATTTGGAGGGTTCCTCCAAACATGGAGGCATTCCCAACCTTCTTAAGGTTTATTGATATCCGATTCTTTTTCTTTACAATACTCTAAACTGGAAAGTTACTTGATGCCCAGTTCAGCTCAAGTTGTACAAGAGGAATACAGATAGATTCGTGCTCAACTATACTAATCCATAATAGATCACGGTGAAGGAAAAACATAACTACTCCTATTAAACTCTTTTTGGTTCATTACATGAAATTTTGTAACAGTTTTTTAATCTTTTCTTTGCCAAGATATTACTCTTTAACTAAAACCAAGAAGAAGATGTCACCTTTTATTATGAGAAGTTGTTATACACAAATAGCATGAAACATAGCTCTTGAAATCGGATCCTTAAATAGATAGAACCCACAAATTTCCATAAAGATAAATAATAATTATAACAGATCTGATCACAGGAAAATATCATGAAAGAACTCATAAAAAAAATAACCATAAAATTGTACAAAATTATAAAACAGGCCATTATTTATGTAGTACAGTAATTCATGCAACATTGTTTTTTTATATAGAAGCTTAACATCACTCAAACAACATTGTAAGACTACCACAACAAAGGGACAAGAGTTCACCTAAAATTTCTTGAAATATTTGAGGGATTTGCTGCATCATTTGCTTTCAGCTGAGATGAAGCAAGCTTGGAAGCACTTCTCAGCGGAGAAAAGGGGAGAAGAGAAACACCTAGACCATCACTCTCATGAGCTGTTTCAGCAGCTGCTGCACCAACTGCAATTGCAGCAGCAACAGAATCAGCAGCATAGTGTCCATCAACACTACACATAATCCACTCAATTGCCTTTTTCACTTCAGCAGCCCGCACTAAGTGTGCCTGCATTCACTAAAAGAAAATAAATCATATTACTTCTTACTTAAACAGCACATAATGAGAAAAAAGTAGAAAATTGAATCAAGCTATGAGATCATGCCCATGATAATCAAGAAATCAAAATTCAAACCAAGTTCACCAGAAGCATAATTAGAAATTAGCAACCTAAGTATGGGTTTTCATAAATATATTAAAAAAAATACTGAAGAAATAACCCTGAACCAAGGAAAGAACGTGAGAAAAAATAGAAAAATGCAAATTGGATTGCATCATACTGTTAGAACTGGCTTATGTGAAGTGTAGCAGGTTCTTGAAAAGTGGCTCCCTTGATCTTACAAATACACGACCTCTTAAAATGGGCTAAAGCCCCCATTAATTTTGCAACCAGTCCATCCATCCACTCAACCTTGGACCATTGGATCTACTACAAACACAAATTCTGACCTGGGTATTCCATGCTAGTTCATGTGCCATGATAATATGAATAGTTCATTAAAATTATCAGTCAAATCACAAGCAGGTTTAGTGGACAACCACACTCAGCTCTATGATTACACAGTTTAATCAAACTCAAAACTTCAGTTTGAGTCCATAAGATAGATTCCTCATTACAATGTACAGCTTGAAAACCATAAACTCTTCAAGGCCTAGTTCAGCAACTATGCCCCCCACAAAAAAATAAAAAAAATTGGTGGCAACAATCCACCTTCATTACATACAGTTGGCCAGTATATCTCGGAATTAAAGTAAAAATTCACATCTAGTACATCATCAAGAACCTAAGGAAACTAGATATTCAGGAAGATACTTGTGAAGTATACATTACCTGTACAATGTTGAAAATAGCACTTAAAGTAGCACAAAATTTTCAGATGACAAGCTCCTTAACTTGCTTGCAAGTGATAAACCTCCACCTGAGTCACTCATAAGTGTTAAAAAGGATAGAGAAAGGAACAGAAAGACATACCAAGTAACTTGTTTGTAATTGAAAGTGCATTTTAAAGAAAAAAGACAAGTTACTTCTGAATTAATAACCTCAGGGGGGAAATGTTAAAATGTAGTATTATGCACTCACCATCTGTATCTGCTGTTCGCTCTGTAGGTGTGAGATCTGACTCCAGAGATTGGGCTGAAAAGGTAGGAAGCAGCTCAGCAACTGCATTCTTAATGGTGGTTTTCATGCTGGCTGTAAGGGTATCTCGGTATATTCTCAACACAGGGGGGAGCTTGGCCTGAAAGCAATCATTGAAACAATGAATCCAATGCTAAACCATACACAGTCAACTGGTTCCCCATAATCATTACTCATAAGCTCAAATTGCAGTACTAATAACAATTAACATCTTACAAACATGCTGATGGATGGAACTATCTCCAATAGTCCCTATCAGGATTTGACTTCAGTATGACCATAACTTGGAAGTATCTTATTGGATACAAGTAGATCCAGAAATTTATACTACCCAAAGTGGAAACAATATTTGTCTGGAACTTGAACTTATGAACTCAATATGCGCAAACAGTTCTCTCCGGTTTCTCTCAGTTAAGGCAAGCCTTTCTATCAGTGTGAACAACTTAAAATTTACTCATGTTGGGTAATTCAAATAAAATCCTAAAACAATAACCAAGATATGGAACCAAGAGTAAATATCAACAGCAAAGGGTAAAATTATATAGCTGTTTAACAGCAACAAGCAACAGAAGAAGATGTAACAAAGGCAGGTCAGAATAAAAACAAGGGTCAACTACATTAAGTCCAAGAGCCGACACTTCAAGCAAAATATTGTGAGGGGCAAAATTTAACTTCAGAGACAGAATTTCCATGAAAAAACACTCACAGTTCTAAGTAACCCAACAATGAGGGGAAGAAGATGATCTCGAAAATTGGATGCCTCTTCATCATCCAACTTAACCTGCTAAACATGACAAAGAGCAGCAGATATTACTAACCAAAAATCAATAAAGAAGTTAGACTAAAATAGATATACTAATCACTAGTAAGTCTGCAGAAGAACAGCTAAAAAAATCTTATTAAACAAATCACAAGCATCAGTGAGACGGGGTTCAATTATCAGACATCAAGTGCAAAACCAACAACAGCCACTTATTTCCAACTTTATATGCTTGATAATAATAGAAATCACGAACAAGACAAATATCATAAGAATAAGCACATTGACAGGTCCAGTTTAAATGTGCTAGAGTGAGAATCTTAAGGTAAGACGTAGTTCATGACTCAAAGCCATGATAGACTAAATAATTTACATGCTTGTATTTAACGTCTTAAAATGACATGAAATTCAAATGGATGCATTCATGTCTACCAATATAATCATACTAAAGTACCAAAAAATCCACATGTTCTTTGTCAAAAGAAGAAAATGTATAAGTGAGATTAAGCTTACTTCTACATCTATTCCATTCATATACATGGAATCCCTGGCTTTTGCTTTGGATAAAAGAAGCAAATCTTTGTCCCCAGCACCATGTATTGAAGCTCGCATAAATTCTGCTGAAAGAATGCTACAAAAACAAATGTAATAAGTTACAAAAGACCAACAAAATGGCATGCATTCCCTCTCTAAATTAAACGATATGACATTTTGTATTGCATTATGTAACAAGCAGTACACTTCTCACAGATAAAAGAAAAGGACATCCTACAGAACACTAGGACCAGCCAATCTTAATAAACTTAGGGCAACCCATAAAATCCCATAAGCAGAGGCCAAGCAAGATAAAAGCTTATTTAATAGCCATTGCCTGTAATCCACCCCCACCCCCCTTAACAATGCCCCATCATTTTGGAGACCTCATCAGGAAATTCTAACTCACTCAATCATAAGTCTTCTCAGAATCCAACTTAAGAACAACCCTTCTGCCTCTGCTCCTGACATTCCCCAGTACCAAATTTGACCCCAAAACCATATAATATATGGAAAGATGCGATCATTTTGGAAAATATGAAGAACATAAAGTAATAAATAACAAAACCAAAGCAAATGCCAGGTCACATTGGCAAATGACTGATGCATTCATATTTTCAGAAGAAAAAACAAAGATACCTGTTTATGGACTCTATTGCAGCTGCTACATGATCCCGAAGGTGACGAAAACAATGTAGACCAGTCAGCTCATCTCCATCCTATAAAAGACAAAACATCAGATTTCAACCAAAACAATATGCATGTAACTCAACCAAACCTTCTCATTACATCAAAAAAAAAAATATATACCACGAATTGCTGCAAATCATCAGTAACATCCAATGCTCCGGCACAATCTGCAGATGCAACAAGCTGTATTCCACAAAAAGTTTACTTCCATTACAAATCATCAAGAAAACCCAAGAGCAACACTTCTATAACATATTTTTCATAGCAAACTTATCTATGAATAGGCCCATCATTACCTCTCAAATTTCGTATTAGTCAAACAAAATGCAATGCTAATAACCAATTAAAGCACCAAAAGAGCCTAATTAACATCATCTAGGGTAATACATTACTTCCTATCAGTTACTTCTAACTTCACCCAATAAGGAAAACAACAATCGAGCAAGTACACTAACAAATTCAACTTAAATCCAACAAAAACAAATAAAAGGGCACATGAGAAATACCAGTTTAAGCGTGGAAAGAGCCTGGTTAACATACAAAATAAGCCTCAACTTATTCTGCAATGAAACCAAATCTCCTCTGCTAACATTCAGCTCATGAATCTCCCTCGCCGAGTCCACCAAATCCTTATCCAAAACCTTAATAGTCTCCTTCAACTCCCTAATCCTCTCACACCCTTCCACAATCTTCCCATTCAAATCCTCCAACTGCCCTTGCGCCTCGAAAAACGAATTCGACCGCAACGATATCTCCTTCACCAAATGCAACTCCACCACATCCAAATACTGACTCAACTTCTCCTGCAACATCAAATTCTCCGCCGCATTGCTAAACGGACACGCGGCATGAAAGGTGGGTCCGTCTTCCAACGCAAAATCCTCTTTAAAATACAGCGCCGGAACTTCCCTCAAACACGCAACCAGCGCCTCCCCTTGCCCTACAGTAGCCAAATCCGAATTGGACTCCCCATCCGCCAAATCCGGATTGGACTCCCCATCAAGGTCGTTATTTTTGGTGTGGTTTTTGATGTCTTCGAAGCGGGAGTAGATGTCGGAGACAGAAGATAAGTAGGGGGAGGAAATCGGATCGGGAGATATCAGGTGGCGGTTGCTTGGGGAGTATGGGGGAGAAATCAGGAGGAGCTAGAGTGGTGGAGGAGGCCCACCAGCCGATCCAGGCGGATGGATCGGTGGATTTGAAGGTGTGAGGGTTGTTGAGGATGGAGGAGAGGTTTTGGATATTTGTGGTATCAGAGAGTGATTTTTTAAGAGGGGAATTGGAATTGGAATAAGAATTGAAGGAAGGTAGAGAATCCATGGCTTTGCTTGCAGTGTATCTAGGGATTTACAAATCTGATGGAAGGCATGAAAAAGGACGAAATTGAATATAATTGAATTCCAGAGGGTTGGATCTAGAGAGACGGGAGTGATTTTGGATCTCAAGTGAAGGAAAGGAATTTACAGACGAGTGGAAGGGGGAGGAGAAGAGAGGAGAGGAGAGGAGAAGGAGTGATTGGGCCCGTGAAGAATGGGTTGGACAAGGGTGATATCTGGGCTGGATCTCATAAAGGTTTGGGCCTAGGCCCTGTATTTATTAGTAGTATCATAACAAAAAGCCTGAACGAGAGAGTTCTATTGGGCCTCTCCAATTACTCTTTTGGTGGGCCTAATTACTCCTACGGTTATCATGGCTACTCAGTTTCGATACTGTCCATTTAATAGACTTCAATTAATTATTTTTATAAAAATAATATTGTTTTATTTTTAGAAAATAAATTAGCTCCGTCGTATTTTTAATTTACTAAAAATTATTCAAGGAAATTAAATTTTACCTTATCAATGTAATATTTTTATATATATTTAACTTAAAATTCAACTCCAACCAAGCTTTGAATTATAAATTTTAAGGATTAATTAATATAATTTAGCTGGATTTAATAATTATGGCTTGCTTACTAACATCACTAGATTCATAGAGCTTGGTTGATGACGAGGAAATTATGGCAGATTTACGTGGGTTCCTTATAATTTTTATTTAGACATTTATTTTTTATATTAGATAACATTTGACCCAATTTGCATCATAGTTTAAATCACTTATCTAGTAGATATTAAAATCTATTGATAGGTTGATTCAATGACCATACATTGAAATAAGTTTGATTTCATTTCAAATCATTTTTAAAATGTTAAGTGACCTAACAAGTTGATTCACAACTCGATTAACTTAGTCAAACCTAAATAAAATTTGACCATCTCGACCATAAAAATTCAAAATAAAATAAAATAATATCATTTAAAAAAATATATATATATATATATATATATATTCACTTGATAAACAAAAATTGTTAAGTCATATGACATGACATATGAAAGAATTCATGACCATATAGGATTAATTATTTACACAAATATCATATCATATCACTTTTGATTTTATTTTATTAAGAGCTTATATAGTTATGCTCCATCTACGGCTTATTTGGGAAGCACTGAAAAAGTGTTTTAAAAAAAATTGATTTTTTTTGTTTTACACGAAAAATAGTGATTTTAGATTATTTTGATGTGCTGATATTAAAAATCATTTTTAAAAAATAAAAATAAATTATTTTAATACATTTCTAAATAAAAAATATTTTAAAAAACAATCTCAAGTAGACTCCTAAACGCTCTAAATTGACATAGTGAGTGATTGCCACGAATGAGATTTTAATTCTAGCTTCATTTCTATTTTTTAGATTGACTGCTTGATGATACTGGAGTCGGGTTGACTGTGCCATCTTGTGATTGTCAAGATCTATTTCTTGATCTTTCTCCATGTTCTTTCACACCACAAATTTAGGGACCATTACTGGTTGTCATAGAGAAAAACAATTTAATCAAAACCAAAGCCAATCTTGGTGATGAAAACCTTGCCCCTGTGCAATGTGGCAAAGAAAGTCTGGAAGACAACGCAAGCAAAATCCTTTAGCAATTGTGGTGGTCGTGGAGGTGGGAAAGGCACTAAAATGTGAAAAAAATCTATATTCCCACGCTTGGAAAGATTAGCGAGTGCAAAATTCTGCCGGTGTCAAGTCGGAGGTGTCGGCTTATCTCATTCTCAGCTACGTATTATAGTGTTTGTTCTTGTTTTAATCACTATCAAGATTTACCAAGTGTAATCTGTGGATCTTACGGTTTACGAGACACCCTGAGCTGGTTCGGGATTTAAGCTAATAGATGCTGTCAACCAACTGGCACGGATGAACGCAAGATGATGAATAGAAAACACTATCTAACAAAGAACAAGTAGTAGGAGTAGGAGTAGAAATAGGAGTAGTAGTAGCAGCAGCAGCAGCAGTAGCCAGTAGCAGTAGTGGCGGTGGTGGTGGTGGTGGTGGTAAAAGAAGAAGAAACAAAATATTCCCCAAGATAGTGCTCAAGAGGGGAAAGAGCACCTAGATTAGGATACTGACAATAAGGAAAGCTCAGGAGAGGTTATTCAAGCAAGTCATTACAATGAACCTGAAACCCTTCAAAAGGATTCAGAATAAATTGTGGAAGAAACTTCTCTTTCTTTTTGTTGACGGAAAGCGGCCAGGTTTGATTTCTACATTACCTCCTATATTATTACAGTTGGCTAAGGAAAGTTGCAGTAGATCCTATATTATTACAGTTGGCTAAGGAAAGTTGCAGTAGATCCTATATTGTCTCCTATATTCCTGCTTCTTACGATTCTTTGCAATCACAACAATGTTGCCAATTCTTTCTCATCATTACGAGTTCATAATAGGATTGTTATATAACAATTGATAGGATAATTATTACAAGTTGCAAGACCCCAGACAATAGAGACTGAGCCCGGATCATCGGCTCCAAATAGTATAAATTCTTTGACTAGGTTGACTTTCATCCCTGCTAAAAAACTTACTTGCATTTCATTAACATTAAAAGTGGCACTGCTTAATTTGAATTTTTTGCAGCCTCCGGCTTTTTTACTGAAGCAATCCGAATTTAAGAAGTAGCAAAATCCAAGTGGATCCCACGGCGAGCATCAAGTTCCTCGCGAGACGACTTCCGAAACCCAAAAATCCCTAAAGTTTCGAAAACAAATTTTGATGAAGACAGAAAGAGAATAAATGAGATGTGTTAGATCTAGCATTTCATAGCATAAGATCTTCATGTCGAATTATCAAGAACGTATAAACTGCATAAACTATAAAGCGGAAGCGTACCTGAATTCATATCCGGAAGTCGCTTTCTAGAGTCGTATGGATAGCCTTCCATATTAACACGTTCATCTTAGAGAGTCCTTTGTTTCTCTCTACCTTAGCCTTATTTTCTCTCTGATAATGGGATGTCAGTATGAGAATGTAGTCTGGGGAACATGACTATATATATAGGCAACCAAGTGTCTTTTGATATTCATGCCTTTTGGCATTTCCACCCTTTGGTATTCCTATTTTAGCCCATCACTAAAATAGGAATAACCCTTTAATCTCTATACATTAAAGGTCTACACCCTATTAGATATATCAAAACCCAATTGCCTAAAAAATACTTAACAGATCATTTTTAATTAGGCTTCACATTATTTGACAGTCCACAAACACATAATTATTCTCGTATAAGCCCAATGTTCGAAACCCAAAATCCCTAAAGTTTACGAAGCGAATTTTGATGAAGACGAGAAAGAGATTAAGTGAGATGCTCAATACGACATCTGGGGATCTTGTTGGTGCTCAATAATTAGTGGAACTTCAGGACTTGCTGGCAAGAGTCAATTCAGCTGGGAAAGCTGGTCTCACCATTGAGGCTTGTTAACTTTCAGTAATGGATTTTTCGATCTCGATTAATTTCATTCAAGGTTACAGTGCATGTATTTATAGTAATAAATACACTAAAAACTAAAAAACACACAAAACTCACCTAACAATAAATTACAAAAACAGTTATGCTAATTTACAAAGCTTAGCTGTTTATATTCTAACTGTAATATTTAACACTCCCCCTCAAGTTGGAGCGTATATGTTTATTAAGCCCAACTTGTCAATTACTCCATGAAATGTCTTTCTGAAACCGCCTTTGTGAGTATATACGCCAATTGATCTTCCGACCTTACAAAGCGGAAATTGTATAATTTTCCGATCAAGGTTTTCTTTAATAAAGTGTCGATCGACTTCGGCGTGTTTGGTACGATCATGTCTGTACGAGATTATGCGCAATCTCGATAGCCGACTTATTATCACGGTGCGAGACCCATAGATGTCTCATACTCAATTCTCGGGTCTTGTAGTACTGTTTAATCCATAGCAATTCACACACACCATGAGCCATACCCCGTGATTCGCTTCGCACTCGATCTAGCGACCACTTTACTGTTTCTTACTTCTCCAAGTTACTAGGTTACCTTCTACAAAAAGTAAAGTAACTTTGATGTCGATCTTCTATCTGTACGATCTCACGCTCGATGCGAGTGCATGTATCCTGTAATTTCACGAACTTCATTCTTTGAGAAACGATAGTCCTCTTCCCGGTGCACTTTTTAAATATCTTAAGATCCGATATCTTTGCTTCCATATGCTCCTCTCTCGGTGAATGCATGAGCCGACTTACCACACTGGGCTGCATAGGCTATGTACGGCCGTGTATGTGATAAATATATCGGTTTCCCGACTAATCGTTGGTAACGTCCTTTGTCAGTGGCGTCCGATCTTACACTTTGTCCCAGTTTGTGATTCATTTCCATAGGTGTATCTACCGGTTTGCATGCAAGCATTCCGGTTTACGCCAACAAATCTAACACATATTTTCGTTGTGAAAGACATATCCCGTTTTTGACCTCGAGACCTCAATCCCTAAGAAGTACTTCGGTTGTCAGAGATCTTTCATTTCAAATTTCGATGCAGAAAGCTGTTGTAGAGCCGTTCTTTCTTACGGATCATCTCACTGTTAAGACCATATCATCCACATATACTATTAGAGCCGTTACCTTCCCTCCTTTGTGCTTTATAAACAAAGTATGATCTGAATTACTTTGCTTATAGCCAAACTCTTTCATCGTGGATGAGAATCTTCCGAACCATGCCCAGGGGTGATTTGTTTTAACCCATATAAAGCCTTCTTTAATTTGCACACTTTCATTTCTCGTGAGCACACTGGTTTTCACTCCGGGTGGCAATTCCATATAAACTTCTTCTTCAAGATCTCCATTCGAGAAGGCATTCTTGACATCAAATTGCTTTGTAAGGCCCGGTCTCGATTCATTGCTATCGATATGAGAATCCGAATTGTGTTTATCTTTGCAACCGGGGCAAAAGTTTCTTGGTAGTCCACCCCATACTTCTGCATATATCCCTTTGCTACCAGCCTTGCTTTGTATCTATCAATGCTCCCATCTGCTTTCAACTTCACTGTGAACACCCATTTACACCCAACTTTCTTCTTTCTGTTGGTAGTTGACATAACTCCCACGTGTTATTCTTACGCAAAGCCTCCATTTCCTCATTCATTGCCTTGGTCCACTTTGAGTCTGCTAATGCATCCTGTACATTACTAGGAATAGACACATTGGATAATTGATTAACAGTAAATGCATATGATTCCGATAATCTATGGGTAGAAATATAGTTCTTGATGGGGGTATTTAGTTTTGTGTTTTGGATCGGGTTCATCTTTGTTTCTTTGGGACTCCCGGTTTAGTCTTTGTGGGTATCTATGGGTCTCATTATTTTTCTAAGGCAGGAATTTCATTTATATTAATTGGGATAGGATTTAGGGTTACTGAGGTGGCGAGGAGAGACATTCTCGGTTGATTCTTCGGTTAATGGTGTAGGCGTTGGTAATTCACGAGACATAGGGGGTCGTTGCTGAGATCATTCAGTACAGTGCAACCTTCACGGTTTATCATCCCGAGCTTGGTCTCATTTCCTCTAATTCAAATATATCTTCATTCTCTTCATTGTTACTCTCCCCTGAAGAGAAGAACCGAGAACTCCCCACTGAATAATAGGGTTCGGATTCGCGAAATGATGCATCCAAGGTCACATGTAGCTTTCGATGATGAGGATCGTAGCACAGATATCCTTTTTGAAATGCCGAGTAACCTACAAACACACACCGTTTGGCACACGGATCGAGTTTGCTTCGTAGAACCTTAGGGATGTGGACATATACCGTACAACCAAATACTCGAGGCTCCAAATTTGGAAGGTGAGGAACCGAGAGAGAAGAGATTCCATTTTTACGTTGAGGAGGCTGAAATTCAATTGCCCTTTGGATGGTGTTCGATTTATTAAATACGCAGCGGATTTGCTGCCTCACCCTCAATAATATTTTTGGCGATTCATGCCAAATAGCGAGGCCCTGAACTATTTCCATAATTTGCTGTTCTTTCTTTCAGCTAATCCATTCTGCTGTGGAGTATATGTGCGGGATGTCGATGTCGAATTCAGTGACGTTGTAAGAAGTTACCTAGCACTTGATCCATAAATTCCGTACCATTATCGGTCGGGAGTGTACGAATGCATCGTTGGTATTGGGTCAACACCATTTTACGAAAATCACGAAATGTCTGTACTTACTTCACTTTTATTTCGGAGGAGAGATATCCAGGTCATCCGCGTGCACTCATCAATAAAGGTAACAAAGTACCGTGCATTAGAAAAAGATGAGACCTTTGCAGGACCCCAAACATCAGAGTGAATAACTGCAAATGGTTCTACACTTTTATTCAAACTTGGCAAATAGGAAATACGGTGACTTTTCGCCAATTCACAGATGTCACACTTAAAATCCAAAATACTTAACCTTGAAAATAGATGCGGTTGTAGCTTCTTCAGGTACCCAAATGAAAGATGTCCGAGTCGTCGATGCCATAACCAAACAAGAGCTCGAGCTTGATCCGTATACGGTTTGATGTGCATGACCTAGCTTTAACCCCCCTTGTTCAGTTAATTCCAAGTAATATAGGTTGCCCCGTCTAACACCATAACCAAGAAT
The DNA here is from genome assembly GCA_029204005.1 of Salix udensis. Lineage (NCBI taxonomy): Eukaryota > Viridiplantae > Streptophyta > Magnoliopsida > Malpighiales > Salicaceae > Salix > Salix udensis. The sequence goes on from CM055029.1 coordinate 14,100,813, forward strand.
CTTCAGGGTTAGAATGTCACGAAAAAACACGAGAATAGAGGCCAAAACGTGACCGTGCACTCAAGGGTAGTCGTGATTTGACTAGCAGAGAGGAGATTAGACATAGAGAGATGGAACAATAAGAACGATTATCTAGTGTAATAGTATCGGTTAAAACAAGAGATCCTTCCCCAGTAATAGGGGGAGGTACTACCATTAACGGTGTATATATACATTCGGAAGAGGGTTTATGACATATTAAATTATCAGAATCTCTAGTCATATGATGAGATGCACTGTATCAATAATCCAAGTACTATTCTTTGTAATAACAGAGTGTGCAAATTTGTTTTCGATGATACCGGATGGGCCATATTCGTTGTGGGGCTTTGTGCCGAGATACGCTTCCGTCGAGATAAACCGGAGGTTTTCGGAATTTTTTCGAGGTTTTTTTCGTAAAGTCCCACCAGTCAGGGTAGCCAATAATTTCATAACACCTTTGTTTGGAGTGCCCTATTTCTCCGTGAGTTAGAACACATCAACCCACCCGTATTTTTTGTATTTTTCGGTCAGCCCCACTTTGGTCAATTCCACTGTTTTCGGTCAACCTCACTATTTCGGTCGACCCCAATTTTTCCGGTCGAGCACTATTTCGGGCAGCCCTATAAAAATGCTTGCCCTAATTCTTTTTCTTTCCTTTCCCTTCCCCACGCCCAGTCGCCCCCTGTCCCTTGCCTCTCCCTTGCTCCCCCGATCGATGGTGCCCCTGCCATCATCACCGTATATTCGGGGACCATCGGAGGGCCTCCGCCGTGACTGCTGTCATCACTTGTTTTTGGGAGAACACGTGACGGGCGGCGGCGTATGCATCTTCGAGAGTCGGTTTAGGATTTTTCCTTAAAAACTCCCCTCGGATGCATTCGAAGGATGAGTCATCTTGATGAACCACCACTGGTGGTGACGGGTTGGAGGTAAGTGTTGGAGTAATTTCCATTACGAGTTTGTATTGTGTGGGATGGAGTTGTTGATTGAGTGTTTAAGGTATGTGGTTGTTGGTTTTTCGGAGATGAAGAAGTTCAAATGGTTTGTTGGGTGGGTTTGTGGGTCTCGGTTTTACGAGAAGTTTGGTTTGAATTTGTGGTTGTTCGTGTATGGATGGTTGGGTTGTTTAGTTACTTGGGGAAATTGTGGGTGTTTGGTTCTTTGGGAAAATCTGGGCTTACGGGAAAAAAAATGGGTGTTTGGTTCTTTGGGAAAATGCTGGGTTTACGGGGAAAATTGTGGGTGTTTGGTTTTACGAGAAAAAAATTCAGGGGAAAATTCTGGGAAAAAAAACTTCGGGTTAATTCGAAAGAAAAAAATACGAATTCGGATTTGGTGATGGATTGGAGATGGATTTTCAGAGTTGTTTTTCCTTTTTCGATGAATACGCGAGTGAGCTTCGATTTGAACAGATAGTGGTTCGTGTGAACGATAGTACGGGACACTTTGTAGCCTTCGAAAAAAAAATTCGATTTGAAAACAAACTTTAAATTTGCTCGATACCATGTTAACTTTCGATAATGGATTTTTCGATCTCGATTAATTTCATTCAAGGTTACAGTGCATGTATTTATAGTAATAAATACACTAAAAAACTAAAAAAACACACAAAACTCACCTAACA
>CM055029.1:14102957-14200135 GCA_029204005.1 Salix udensis
GGCTTCAGCTGATGAGAAGAAAACTGAAGTGGCAAAGCAAGTTCAGGAAAAGGTTAATGCAGACCTGTAAATGCTACTTGATGAATGTTAGAAGTTGAGATTAGTTTCAGAAAGATTTCTGAAGGTGTTTGATATTCTTCTTATTGCGTATTGCTTGATGAATGTTCAATACACCTTGGCTATTTATATAGCCTTGTATTATAATCTAACTAGAGTTATAATCAAATAAAAATTGAAACAGTAATAAAAAATTTCCATGCAGCCACGTCCTGTTTTTCTATGCTGCCAGCTTCAATCCAAATGAATATCGTTTCCAACAAAAATCGCTCCTTAACTTTCAATCCTATCACTACAGGATCTACTGAATCAGTGACAGGCATGTGAGCTTGGCAAGAGAAAACAGGCTCTATCTCATTCGAATAGAGGAACCAAAAAAAAAAGACTTGATTTGATCATTCATCAGAACCGATATTTCATATTGAATTCTAGCCATGTACTTGTCTTTGGTAGTGCAATGAGGACTGGTAAGGTATCCGGTATCCATTAGGATGCCAGCTAACTGATCGAAAAACTAGCCAGATTTAAGAAATGTGGTTGAAAAGTCAAGATTGAATATAAACATTCATGTATTTATCCAAGGCAGTCTGTCCTTTTGGAAACTAGAAAGTAAAGGGAAATACAGGATTCTGTTGTTTCAAAGTTATTAAAATCCAACTGACAGAAGATGTGAAGAGAAAACCCTCGGGCAGGATTGATATAGATTTTGCACTACTATATAATACATAGTTTTATAAGAATGTGATTGTGTTGTGAAATATATAAAGAGAAAGGTCTAGATGGTAAATGGTGGTAGAGTAGAAAAACAGAAGAAAATTAAAAGAAAATGCAAACTCTTTATGTTTAGAGGTAGTAGGTACCAAAAGTCTACTGAATCCTTGCCCGGCCAAAAGCTCAGGTGAAGTCAGGAAGAACTTCTCAGCAATTAGGAAACAGCATGAGCAGTCCTGTGCAGAAGCAGTAGCCTAATCACACACTTGTTCAGAGTGGTAACAGAGAAGTTAAAGCACGAGGATGGCAGAAAATCTTGCGCATGAAAATCTTTTTTGTAATCTTAGTTGTCCTAATTTGCACTAACTAAATAATACTTTGGATGGAATTTTATTTCTAGATTGGCTTTCATTTCTTTTACTGTCGTACTGTTTAGGATTGATATTATGTATTGATTCATAGCCCACAAAGTAGGCTAGCAACCAGGATTTGGAAGGCTTTCATTCTTCAAAAGGGAATTGGTGTGGGAGAAAATTAGTATATAGGATAAACAAAAACTTGAAGTATACAAGAAAAGAAAAGCTGGTCACTTTTGATTGTCTCATTCAAGTAGAGAGCATACATGATGGTCGAAGCGATGGATCCAACGTCTATAAAAGAAGAAAATGGAAGTCGGGTTATAATTGTAGTTTCATGTCCTTTGCAATTGATTAGAATTACCTAAACCTGAGTTTCAAGCAAGTAGAAGGAGTAGACTAAGTTATAGCGTTTTTCCCAAACTCAAGAATGGTGCATAATCTTAAAAACCAATGACAAGTAAAAGACAGGATTTTGGGAGAGAAAATATCAAGAATCTAAGAAGATAGTTAAAAGAGTTGTCAGACTAGAAAAAAGGGAATTACCTGAGACAGCATGCAGGAATTTTCCAGGAACACCAGCACTCACATCATCCTTTCTGGCTTTCAAGTATAAGTTTAGCCTGACGGTGCTCTCACATGATTCCAAAATTTCAAACTGTGGGGAAAATCCATTATAAAATGTTGCGGCCGACTGAGGAAGTGGAATCTTTGACAGGTTTGATTTCCTTTTGTTCAGAACAAATGATTTTTCAACTATAGGTCTTGATAGGACAGTACAACTTGGTGTTCTCCAGTTGTTTCAAAAGGTATCAGGACTGGATTCTTTCACTGAATGATTTGAACCACCTAAATCAAAGCTTATATCAGACTGAGAACTTTGGAATTCGAATGACGTTGATCTGGGAATTTTTGTACGAAGTCCCAAATATAGTCTGCGCGAAAGGTTCGAGAATTTCTGAGACTGAATCCTTTACTGGCAAGTCCTTAAACTTTCCAGGAATATCTGAAAAACTTATTCCTCTCAAATCACCATTATCTGATGTTGACGGAGAAATACTCTGGCCACGAATGTACGAATCCTGCGAGCCAAAAGAGAAATGACAAACTAGTAGCAAATAGAATATCCCTGTGTCCAATTACTACCATCATTTTGTCCATCATTATCACTTTCTTAACGCCTGTTATACTCAACTAACAGTACCACTCACAATACAAAATTTCACCGTGCAAGGTTGTAGTTTGAACAAACTTAGGCAGGTTGCTGAATGTAAAGAAAAAATGTGCAGCAGCAATGGATTTCCTACAAGAACTGTGTGTGACAGGGACACGAGGGGCAGAGAATTCATGGCTTAGACGTTGCCTCGGCAACTCTATCTCGATCTTGATCCTCAAGAAGCTGGTTTATTTACTAGCCTGATATATGCATAGATAGGTCTACTGGCTATGAAATCTTGAACCAACTTTCATAGCTTTTGAGCAAAATCCAAAGTATATTAGATAATAATATAAATTATATTATGTGACTCATCTAATAGTTTAAGTTTTTAGGTAAGATGGTTATTTGACATGGTATAAGAGTTTTGTTAACCTAGTGGTCACGAGTTCGAATCTCACCACTCTCATTCTACTTAATAAAAATCAAACACAAGGTAATGTGGACTTGTGTTCAAGTTTCAAGCGCAAAAGGGTTTATGTTAGAGAATAATATTCTTTTAAGTTAGAGAATAATATCTTTGGCCAACTTTCCCAGGCATTTGATTACTGTCTCAGAATAAAAGTATGTATCTCTATAATTTATATTTTGAATGTTCATGAGAAATTCATTTCAAAACTGTTTTTATTTTTTCAATCAAACATGTTTCTATTCTAAAATCTCCATGCTAACCAAATGCAAGGTGTCATGCCCCATGCCTCACGTCGATGGGTTATGAAGAATTACATTGAGTCTGTGTATATATATATATATATATATATATAGATATATTAATCGTCTTAAGAATGAATTAATGGAGGGAAATAAAGGCAGAGCAAAGAAATGAGTAAAAAGGTTTAGAGCAACGAACCTGAGGCTTTGCTTTGGGAGGAGGTCTCATGTTGGTGATGATGGCAATGGAGACTGAAGAGAGAGACACAGTGAAGTGATGTTGTAGAGTCGTTTCGAGTGCCTGAAAGGGCGGCAAATTCCTAGAGAAAAACACACAAACCTAGAAAATACAGTTGAGTTCTTTGTTAACACCGCCATTACAGAAGCTCATGCAATGTCCAAGCCTGCAAAACCAAAGTCTTGCTCTATACGACGTAGTCTATTTACAATATATATATTGCTTCATTTGGCTGTTTGTGATTTCTTTTCAAAATAATTAATATATTATTTCATTGACATGGATTAATTAATTCCAATTTATTTCAGTAATTAGAAATCCCACAAATTGGAAACAACTTGGGGTTTGGCCAGCATCCCCATATTATTCAATTTTACATTCTTTTTTTCTCAAAAAAAAAGGATCTAATATAATTAAAGATATAACAAAGGTATGACGTGATATTAGAGGGTTTACAATTTGCACAATAGGTCTCGAGTTTAAAGTCAAGAGTGTATTTTTTATAAAAATCTGAGACAACTAGAATTTCATTAGCTTACCTTAACCTATAAAATACATTTTTTCAAGACATAAAGTTTTCTAACATTAAATCATGGAGTTTGGTTTTTTGTTTAAAGTGACAGTGAGAAAGCTGACAGATAAATCATTCATATCACTATTTTACAAGACCATAAATGAGATTGTCACTAACAACAAGATATTTCTGCATTAATTTTAATTTTATGATCAGATTTTAAATTTTAAAATATATCATTCATATCCATGTGATATATTTACAGGGAAAATAAAAAAAGAGTAATCATCCTTGGAATTAAAACCCAAAATCAAGCATTAATCATCTAGGTTAATAATTAAGATAACAAAAATCAAAGGTTAGTAGAGAAACATCATCATATGACATTTCTCCAACATGGGCTTCAACAACTTATTCCACATGATATATACGATGTTGTCCAATTAATTGCTACTACTCATCTCATGATTAACACTGTAGTATAAGATAAGATCATGCCATAAGGCAATCATGATGTTCATGAATTGCAACTTAATCATAATCATTGTACAATAAAGTTGTTTTCTTTTGACTAAAACAATTAAGCTCTCCTTGATTGATTGGCTTTTGGGATTAATTCTTTGTTGGCTACTTAGATCCTGTTTTGCTTTGAAATTTTTAAAAAAAATTGAAAAAAAAATCTATTTTTGTTTTTTTATTTTATATTAATGTTTTTTTAATGTTTTTAACTCTCAAAAATATTTTAAAAAAAAATATTTTAATATATTTTTAAATTAAAATCATTTAAAAAAAAATCTCAGTCACAATTCTAAACAAAAATTTATTGTAAAAAGCCACCTCTAGACTTTCTTAGTTCATGATATAGACATCTAAACTGAAATGAAAGGCCATCTCTGTCTAACTTTTTTTCTTTTTCAAAGACAATGTAAGAGTTTCGTTTTTGTTTCCCATCATGTGCCCTCAGCTTATTGCTGCTGTTCATTGCTATAATTTCAAGCCATTGACAATAGATGATCAACTACTTGTGTGAATCGTGATCGCCGCCACGGGTTATATATAAAAACTAAAATGTTTATACATACATTTAATTAAAGAAATTCAAGTGAAAATTAAAATAATCAAATAAATTGAAAATTATGCATTCTAATAAATAAATAAATAAACAAATAAACAGATTATTAACAATAACTATAAATAAAACTTGAAAAATCAATAAACATGTGTAGATCAAGATATGTAATCTCACAAGATAGAAATATTTACTTGGTTATATTTGCTAAATTTTATTTATTAAAACACAATAATTAAACCAAATGATAATAAAACTAGATAAATATATTAAATTGAATAAATTAAATATATATATATATATATATATATATATATATATATATATATGAGGCTGCACATTTCGGATATTTTGAGTCCGAATCATATCATTAGAGATCACGAGATATGTTTACATTTTAGTAAAATCATCTTGAAAACTATATATTTTCACTGTACGGACTCCTAAATTCATTTTCAATCACTTCACCTGTTATTGATTATTTTTTAAAGTATTATTTTTTTTTAAATGTATTAAAATATCGTTGAAGAAATAGGAACAAAGATATAAAATAAATCAAACTTTAAATTCTTATATATTTATCTTGTCTTCACTATTTTTGGATTTTTTTTAATCTTAAATTTCGGGAGTGGTTAAAAAATAGTAGTGATTATTATTTAAAATGTTATTTTTTAGAAATATATTAAAATAAAAATAGGAGCAAAGATATAAAATAAATCAAACTTTAAATTCTTATATATAGTTTTTAAAAAAAAAACATGTAAATATTTATCATTGTTTTGTGTTTTTTTAATCTTAAATTAATAACCAAACACTACATCACAAACTATTACTCATATCCATTGTTAGAACTCAGAAAGACAGGTTTGAGCTGAGAAGTATAGGGGTAAAAAAGATTCTTGCAATATTTCATAAGATAGTGACTCCACTTTAAACCTTTTTTAATTAAATTCTTCTCTATCAGTCTTTATAGTATTTTGTTTTTTTCCTTTTCTCCTTTTTGACTAATTAATGCTTGATTTGACTGAAAAAACATTGTTTTTCTTGGCTAATCATGTCCATAAAAGAGTAAAATTATTTTCTTCTATACTTAACAAAAATACTTTTAAAAAAAATTAAAAAAAAATTATTATAAATTGATTTTTTATATTTTTAGATCATTTTGGTATTTCTGGTATTTTTCCAAACAAAAAGCAATCCCTAATTGAATTCAGATGTGGTAATTAATACAGTTTTTTATACATAATCGTCTAAATATCCAATCCCAGCAAATTGGATGTTTGACATTATAATAGTTATGATTTAAAAAATTAGATTTAAAAAATATAAATTTTAGATTTTTTATATTAATTTAAGACTTCAAAAGACAGGTAAAATTATGATGTTTATTAATTAATTAAGCATTTTCGAAACTATAATTATAGCAAATTATAGTTTCAGCCATGCCTCAACGCGCTGCAAAAAAAAACTATTAGCATCTTAAGCCAAAGCACGATTTTTACATGTCAAGTTAAAAATAATTTAAATTATATTTCTAATAACATGGTTTAAAGTATTTATTTTATTCCGAAAAATAATAAATAAATGCTTTTTGAGTACTTTTCAATATTCTGTGTGAAATTATTACGAAATACCTAGAATAATTATAATTGGATTTGATACTTTTCATACCAGAAAAACATTTTAGAAATTATTTTAAAAGACACCCAAATTATAGCACTAAATGATGCCTAAACTACCCAAATTATAGCACTAAATGATGCCTAAACTCGGTAACAGCCCTTGAATTATGGCTCAATCAACTTATTTGTACACCCGATTTATAAAAATAATTAATAATTGTCAGTGCTAGTGTTTACTACAAGATTAGATTCCTTATGCTGTTTTATATATATATGTTAAGAATCATTTCTCTTACAAATTTAAATTTATAGGTGAGACTCCATAATATAATTTATATTATTTTCTAACATCTTCTTTAAAGTGAAAGCTCATTGAGCTTGAAACTTGCACACAAGCCACTCTACCTTGTGCTTGTTTTTTATCAAATAAAATATGGGTGATGAAATTCGAATTCGTTACCTCTGGGTCAACAACGCTTTAATATCATGTTAAGGAATCATTTCACCTAAAAATTTAACTTTATAGATGAGGCCCTGGAATATGATTTATATTATTTTTTAACAATACACACACGTCAATCTAAAATAAAAGCTTTTCAATCTCTTATAAATTATTTTAATTTTAAAATGATAGTGCAGAAAATAAACAGATTTATTATCCAAGCCAGAACCTGAAATATAATATTTCTTCAAAAACGAACTAAATGAATTATGACTTTGTTCACAGATCTTAGTAGGATCGCCATCGTAAGACATCAAACGAGGTATCATCAAATTGTTTCTTTTTTAAAATCACCATCACCTCACCATCACCATCACCATCACCATCACCAAGCAACACAGGAGAAAGAGATGAACAGTGATAGAATGAAAGGCACGGGCACAGTAACCTGCGTGAATGAAGCTTGAGAGCATATAGATTATACACCGACCATTTTAAATGGGTCCTACTTAAAAGATTTAATTGTCTATCAAGAGTTGAATATCCAAATTGAAAGAGAGATAAATGATCACTTGGAAACCACCTAAGGCTGTGTCGTTTGATCATACGAATGGATCATTACAACTTTCTCGATTTCAAGATCCGAGTCTCCCTGCAATTCCAAAAAAGAAATGTAGTCAGATAAGAAGTTATTAAACATAAACTCGTTCAAAACTTAAGATAGTAAGTCGAATGGGTTAATCTTTATGCGTTTATTGTCATGTTAAAGAACTATCTCACCAAAAAATTTAAATTATTAAGTGATATTCTAGAATATGATTTATATTATTCTTTGACATCTTCCTCATGTGAAAAACTATTTGAGCTTGAAACTTGCACAAATTCACATTACTTTGTGCTTGACTTGATTTTTTATTAAATAGAATGAAGATAGTAAGATTCGAACTCCTGACCGCTGGGTCAATAGGACTCTGATATCATGTCAAGGAACCATCTTATCCAAAAGCTTAAGTTATTAAGTGAGACTCCAGAATATGATTTATATTATTTCTCTAAAATCCTCCTCAAGTGAAGGGTCTTTGGGCTTAAAACTTGCACAGACTCATATCATCTTGTGCTTTATTTTTATCAAATAAAATGGAGATGGTGAGATTCGGACTCATGACCGTTATGTCAACAAAGCTCGATAAAACATAAAAATAAAACTATGAAGTCTCAAAGAAACCGAGTTTTCACTAGATTAATTTCGACCTAATTTGCTATAAGATTCAGTTTGAGTCAGATAGATCGAAAATCAGGATGTTACCCTAGTACATTTAAAAATATCAAATCAAATCAAATCAAAATTCGACAATGGACCAACGCGGTTTGATTTCGAATTAATTCCACACCATGAAGGAGAATTATGGAGGTGATGCGAGTGGGGACATGAAATGTGGAAACAGCAATTATGGATCGTCGTTTTGATCTTTGACCTAGAGTAGATCATTCAAAAGTAAGCCCCTAGGAGACATGTCTAACTTGGCTTGTTCTTACATTGACACTTGAGCAGTGATATTGTGGAAACCTAAGAAAAAGGTTACAGATGCCTACCATACCATAGAGCAAGTACTTCCATACTGTTCGGATAAGTTTTTAATATTATTTACACATGAACCATGTGTGAGTATATATGAGCCCATTTGGCACTATGTCCAAACTGTCGTTTTGCTAAAATTTAATTTTTTTATTTTAAATAAATATATTTTGATTTTTTTAAATTATTTTGATGTGCTGATGTTAAATGATTTTTTAAAAATTAAAAAAAAAATTATTTTGATGTATTTCGGCACGAAAAACACTTTAAAAAGCTACCGCAACTGCTCTCTCAAACAGGCCTTTATATGTGTGTGTGTGTAGAAAAAGTCATTAAAACCTAGATGATGGGATCGGATATAGTTTTCTATTTATTTTTATGTTTATTTTTTATAGAGAAAAAATAAATTATTGTCACTTTTTTAACATATTTATACACGATTCTCTTTTTTCTCTCAATTTACGGCTATCTTCTTTTCTATACTGTGATTTTTTAATAATAATAACTCGAGTGTCTTGAATTATTTTCAAATTATGACTAATATGTTTCCAATATGTCCCGATCATGTTTCACTCCAAATGTGAAAGAATTTGAATTCAAAATGAAGATATAGCATGCATGCATGCAGACCATCGATCTTTTCCTCTAAAAAGAAAGGTTTTAACTTGAACATGCATGTATATTTTTTTTTTATATCAACATGAACCCGTTTATGTATATTTTGATTAATTTTACGATAACTCTTGTATTTTAAAAATAAAGGCAGAATAGGAAAAGAACTGTGTAAAGATCAAAACAGTGCAGGCAATAAGGTTTAGATTCAATGTCTCATTGATAGGGTTTGGTTGGCAAAAGGAATCCCAAAGCCCTCTAAAAGGCACCCGACACGCCTGGCTCAACTTTACTTGAGTGAAAGGGAAAGGAAAAAACCTATATAATTAAAGCATTTCGAGGCTGACCATAGTTTTAAAAAGAAACCAAGTGTAAGTTTGATGTTTTGATAGTTTTAAAAAGAAACTAAGTGTAAGTTCGATGTTTTGATAGTTTTTAGTAAATTTCATCTTCCGAAAAGTGTATTTTATGGGTCCAAATAAGCGAGTAAAATTCTGATTATTTTAGTCTCTTATAAGAAATAGATGTTTTGACTCGAACTCGATACATTCCGTGCAAATTGTAAAATTTCTACCATCATGTCATGCACTTTGAAGACCTTTCATAGAGATACATGTTCCGACTCGAACTCGATACATTCCGTGCAAATTGTAAAAAAAATTACCATCATGTCATGCACTTTGAAGACCTTTCATGGTTTTTACAGTGATGATTTAAAAATTCAGATTTCAGAATAATATATATAAATTGTAGTTTTTCCATAGCTAAGAGTATCAAGATAGTGAGATCATTGAAAGATTATAGTGTGTTTTAATCAGCTAAATACTTTTAAAATCATAATTAAGATAAGAGATAATTTTAATCATACCTCCCCATGCCACAACTATACACACCGAAACAGATGTGGACCGATCAGAAAAAAAAATGAAAGAGTAGGGGCCTGGGATTTTGTTTTTACAGGGTGACTATCCCTATGTGGAATCTCCTGCCCTTCTGTGGTAGGGGCTGGACTGCTAGCTAATGACATGATTTGTACTTTTTTGACTTTTTAAGGATTTCATCCTTTTATAAAAATTATCAAGAACAGTATCCCTTTGTTAATGATTCCATTTCCATTATGTTCAACACTGTGTATTGCGCTCTACAAGAACATCTATAGGTTTAAAAAACACTGAAAACAAGTATGGTGAAGAAAAAAAAGGGTTATAAAAAAAATCCCAAATTGGTTTTACACATAAAATTCGTTGATTTCATTGGATCTCCAACTTTAGTGTGTATTTGGAGTGTCGTTGAGGTTGTGTTTTGAAAGTGTTTTTAATACATATAAATAATATTTTATTTATTTTTTAAAAATTATTTATGATATCAATACATAAAAATAATAATAATAAAAATAAAAATCCATTGAGCTGTCACCTCGAAGATTTTGAGACAAGCATATGATACACTTAGAAAACCACCGTAGGTCAAATATAAAGCCATACCATGCTCTACCTAAACCCATATAGGTGGGATTTTGTCTGTTTAAGCAAAAAGAAAACTTGCAAAAAAAAAAATATATATATTTTTTTTTGAAAAAAAGGGAGAAAAGGTTCTGGTGGTGGGTCGGTGCTGATGGTGGCTATAGTGTGGATGTGTACGGCAGAAGAAATTCATTAGAACTCACTATTGAGATTTTAATTTCAAAAATATAATATATTTTCATATGGTGGATTCATGGCATTATATATATGGCAAGATAAATCTGTTAGGGAATAATCTCAATAAAATCTTAAGCTCATAGGTAAGGTCTCGGAATATGATTTATATTATTCTCTAATATACTCCCTCAAGTGAAAGCCTTTTGGATTTGAAAATTGTATAGACTCATACTATATTGTGCTTGATTTTTATCAAGTAGATGGGGGTAGTGAGATTCGAGTTTGTGATCGCTGGGTCAACAAGGCTCTGATACCATGTTAACGAACCATATCACTTAAAAAGTTTAAGCTCATAGGAAAGGTCACAGAATATAATTTATATTATTCTCTAACAAAATCCTACTCTTTATGCCCTGCTATAGCTTTTTAAGCATATATTTATGAATGCTTGGGTTGTGATTATTTTTTAAAAATATTTTTTGTTTAAAAATATATTAAAATAATATTTTTTATTTTAAAAAAAAATACTTTTTAATATCTAAGCACATGAAAATAATTAAAAAACAATAATAAAAAACTTAAAGAAAAAATAAAATGAAGCGCATCACCAAACACCACGTAAGCCTTTTACGTTCACCCCCTCAATTTGAATTTGCTCATCGATCTCTATATATCTCCCATGTCTTTCACGAGGATATGAGATTTGTGCCGCTCGATGGAAGCGGGAGTCGAATCCGACGGAGAAGGGAGATCCGGCAAATAAGGTGGTGAAATGGGTTATGCCTGGCTCCCTGTATGCCACAAGCAAAGAACAATCTCCGCCGTCTCAGATTGGCTGCTGCCGGTGGCGTGCGAGGAGCCAAGCATACTCTCTCCTTTCTATATATCTCCATGTGAGCCTGTGTTCATCTTCTTCACTTTCTTCTCTGCATGTTCATATCGAGCTAACACACTGCTTCCAAAATCATATGGAAAAATCATTTCTTCATTAAAGAAACCATTGCTAGCTTATGAATCTGCACACTGGAATTTGAAGTGTCCTATTTTTAACATATCGTGTTGTTTTCTTGAGATGATACTGAATTATTTTCCAAATAAACTGATTATTACCACCCACATTGTATTTTTTTCTTTCATTTGCGTGAGAGTGTGCTTCTTTGATTCGGATCTAATTGGAGGAGGAGCTAGCTAGTATTAATGTGCATGTTCTTGCTAGTAGTGCTCTTCTTTTTCAGGTTTCAGCTTTAATTACGAGCTTCATCGCCGGAATCAATGGAGGATTCTCGGTTTGGCCTCTCTTCCTGCAAGGAAAGTCTCCCGAACTTGTGATTCGATTCCCACTTGGCTACCAGTCTGTGCAGCAGAAAAAGCTCGAGGGCCATGCTCTGATCAAGAACACCATTGCAATGTGCATGTTCTTGCTAGTAGTGTTCTTCTTTTTCAGATTTCAGCTTTACGAGCTTCATCGCCGGAATCAATGGAGGATTCTCGGTTTGGCCTCTCTTCTTGCAAGGAAAGTCTCCCGAACTTGTGATTCGATTCCCACTTGGCTACCAGTCTGTGCAGCAGAAAAGCTCGAGGGCCATGCTCTGATCAAGAACACCATTGCAATTTGCTAGGGATCAATGATTTTATTCCTCCGTTTTGATTTGTGGCTTCAGATTTTGCCTGGTTTTTTCCTGAGCTACGGACGTACATTGCCTTCCTTTTTCTTGTCTGTGTACACAAATTTGTATGAACGAACATCAGAAATAAACTAGCTAGTTGCTCATTAGATTTCTGAATTCAGATTTCTTCGAGGTGAAATCTTTTTTTGTTATTGTTATTATTATTATTATTATTATTATTATTCCATACATGAAATATAAAGATTTTTTATAGTTTATTGAAGCTAATTAATTAATAGATGTAGGTTGAAATATAATTAAATATTCTTTGGACCGAGTTATATTTATCTGCTCCTTCCATTACTACTTTCCTGTCATTCTTTTCATAATATCTCATATCTTTCTACTACATCATATATATTCATCCGAGATGTATATCTGTTTATTATTGCATTTCAAAATTGTTTTTCAAACAATTTGAAAAAAAAATATATTATTTTAATGTATTTTTGAGCTAAAATGTAAGCCATCATGCATGAAACAACTTTTTTGAAAATCATTAATTTAATATATTTTTTATAAAAACAAATGATATTGAATTTCAGTCGTATGAAAATATTTCAAAGATTTGGTAAATATTTTGAATAAAAAACGTGTGGCTCATGTAGTGTTTCTCACCCATAACACGTGTCAATTGATTGTGAGTCAAAAAATTTCTCTTCTGCCCCCGTTTTAGATTTACAGCAATGTGATGTTTGAAAAGAAGAGCACATAAAATTCAAGTCAAAAATTTCGTTCCGTGACTTGCGCACGTTCCTACAACTCATAATATAAAATTTAATTTTTTTAACCTACTCTTTGTACTCTCTTTTTTAAAATTCAACTCGGAAATTGACTTGACCATGGCCTGTACCCGGAATTAATCTCATGTTTCTCTTGTATTTCAAAAATATTTTATTTTAAATTATTTTCTTTTCTGTTTTTAAATTATTTTTATGTGTTGATGTGAAAAATAATTTTAATCATTTTGATATATTTCTTAATAAAAAATACTTTTAAAAAAATCACAACTATACTTTCAAACAGTAATTAAATTTTAAAAAAAATGACATTGTTAAGATAAAAAGAAATTTTTATTTTTATTGTCTCGGGCCTTGAATTAACGAGTCATTAAATTAATCTATCAGGTACTTCTAACTAGACACTTTACCTGCATCTCGTCATGGGCAAGATCTAGATGTTGTTTTAATAAAAAAAAAAGGTTTTATACACAGGTTTTTTTTCATATTTTTGTAGATGCAAAAAACTCCTAGTGAAATTCAAAAAGCTTAAGCATATGTATCAAATCAAATAAATTGAAAATTATGTGTTAGTAAACGAAAACAAAATAAAAAATAATAACTAAAAATAAAATTAGAAAAACAAGGTGGTGCTTTTCTAGACCTAAAATCTAAATTTTCAGATATTTGTTTTTACCCTAATCACCTAGAAAACATCATTAGCAACTTGATAAACTCATGAAATTCATGGTGCTAAAAAACCATCCTAAATTTTGAAATCAACTTGAAATCAAAGATCAAATCTATTTTTAATGGGAATTTTAAGGTGCAAAAAACCATAAAGTGAGCTCCTCTTATCGAAATGAACAGTTTGACACCAATTTCAACTATTTTGATGGCTGAAATAAATACATGTTCAAAGAGATTTTCTCTATGTAACGCTAGATTCTTGCAAATTTGCATACCAGGAGCGAAGGAGTTTACAAAAAAAATGAAGTTTGAAAACAAAATTATATTTTTCCTTTAATTTCAGAAACTGAATAGATCTAATATTTATAATTTATAAAGTATAGGGATTACAGTAAATACTTTGCCTAAGTTTCTCAAAGCCACTCATTCCCTATGTGTTTTTTTTTTTTTTATTTCGGTTCCCTTTCTTTAAATCTTACCCTTCCCTAACAATTTGGATTACAATTTGGTTTAAGAAAGGCCAACTTAAGAAGAAAACAAAGCATGCCTTTCATTTTTTTTAGTTAATTAAATCATCATTTTTCTGGTTTTTAAGATTGAGGTTGCTTTAATTATGATTATGATAAGGCATTCACTTTATATTCAATGTATTTATGTGAAGTCTTTTCACTCTAACCCCAGGGGAATTTTGTATGTCTTTTCGTGTATTGTATTTTAATTTCTTAAAAAATCTGATATTGTTTTGGTAAAAAAATACAACTAGCCCACACCGAGTTAACTCTAGATTTGATCCTTCAATAAGTCTTATAATTATTTTAGGTATTTATTCTATCCTATTTTTGGTTATATTAACACTAAGTTTTAATTCATTTATAATTAATATAGGGTATTCACTTTTAAATCAGTTATTTAAATGAAGTCTTTCCCTCAAAATGATAAGTTTTATTTCAATAATGTTGAGTCGTTCAAAAACATATTTCTACGAAAAAATAAAGGAGATCTTTCTAGGGGGGGGAAATAGGGAGAGAGAAAATATATTTGATCAACAGCCATTAAGTTTTCCTGCAATAAAAATTAATATTAAGAACATATTAAAAAAAAACTACTACTTTTGCGTCTGATTTCAAATTTAGAATATAGAAAATCAATGTAGATAGTAAATCTTTATAACCATTGATCAAGTTCATCTAGTAGCTAGGGTTAGACAAATTTTATGCAATAAGTTTATACAAGTGATTTAAGGATATATCTCTTGTCAGTAAGTCACCAAGTAACATGTCGTAATGATAGAAGACTTGCGATCTATAAAATAGATCTCGAGTTCGAATTAAGATGTGCACCCCTTATAAGAATCTATAATAGTTGGGGTTTTACTCGCTCACTAGGCCTAAAAAATTTATTTTCTTCGCATCTAAAAATAAAATATATCTCCAACTTGTAGACCTGTATTTTAATAATTCTAACTGGAGGATAGATTAAACTTAAATATTATCTTGTATTACTCATAGAAGTGGTGTATTAAATCATACAACTTTTTTTTTCTTTCTATTTATTTATTTTAAGCTAGAACTACGTTTTCGTAGCTTATGATTTTTCTGGAAAAAAACACCAATTATTGAAAAAAGATTTAAATGTGGTTTTCTTCTTTCATAGCTCGATTCTTAAGTGACTGCGCTACAAAACTCTTGTAGTTATCTAGAGAAGATTCTCTTTTCCAAGGGCTTTGTTTTACCGAGAACATTTATTTCAAAACGTCTTTCTAAAAATAATTTTTCCATGCAAAAAGAAAAAAAAAAGTCAAAATATAAATTTTTAAAAAAATGGAAATACTTTTATTCTATGTCAAAAGTAAAACCAACAGTTTTCAACGTGAAAATTTCTTAAAAGAAGCTCAAATTATTTTCCATGTCGCCATCTATGCCTCTGCCTACCTACTTGTCTTGTTCTAAAGAAATCACGATACAATTCTTACGACTTGTAGAAAAAGATTCAAATAAGGTATAAGATTAGACTTCAATTTCATTATAAAACAAATAAGGAATTGAGTCTCTCACATGAAAACAAAGTGAAAGTGTCCAAATTTTGTGAATCCTCTTACGACTCCAGGAAGAAGAAGTTTGAACATCCATCTTATTCTCATGATAAATTTCTAAACACTTACTGCGATTTAATGTCTAGCTCTCTTGCAAAATTTAAAAAACAATTTATATGAATATGAATTATATATAGTTATTTCACATCGAAAATAAAAAAAAAAATCATGTAGAAATAAGCTATAAAAAATATAAAATATCGTATAAATGTTATATATCAAAAAGTTAAGAAACAATACGTGTGAATATAAGTTGTAAACGAGCACGTAACTGCCCAACTTTTAATGAAAAAACAAATTCAGAGACAAATATCCCAGAAATTCCTTTGAATATTAACATGCAACCTTGACATTTCCATGCCCCATTCCATATTTTGTATACAAAACATCCGAAATCGGTACATAATTGTATGGATTGAAAGAAGCCAAACAGATATCCGAAAAATTTAACCTACAATATACATATGCCGGCAACAGAAGCAACCTAGAAAACAACAAACCACTCCACCGTCTGCCCAGAGTGTGACACTTAAAAAACCCAATACAGGAAAAACAAACTCACCCCTGGTTGCTCGGATGCGCATCCAGCTCTATATGATAATCTACCAGCAGTAGCTTCGATTTGATTGGAACAAACTCACCCGCCGTCGATTTACAGGAACAAAATAGAACAAAATCTCGTAACTCGGACATACAAAAAATATGCAGAAGAGAATCTCAGGTCGACTCATTTTACTTATCTACAGGGGTTCGAGAGATCCACTTTTAAGTCTCTCCATCCGGGCTTGAAGCCCCGACAATGCCTTCTCATCCAAAGGAAGAACCGCGCCATGGATAGGATTCTCCGTGCCTGCGGAGTCTGGTGCGTGAAGAATCTGACTAGAAAGTCCATTGTTTAAATTATCATTCAGAGACATCAGTGGCCTGCTTCCTGGATCGGGATTCCCGGCAGTGGCAGCTAACTGCATACTCTTCATCCTTTCCCTAATTGCATCTAATGTCCCGCTGGTTACTGCAATGGCAACACCAGAAGTTCTATCAATAAAAACAAAGCATGAAAATAGCATTCATTTTCCATCAATAATAACAAAGCACGAGCGTGTGTGTGCATGGATGTGCGAGAAGGAAAGAGACCGGTAGAAAATTTACCTCCATTAATAAGCTTCTCATTTCTTTGGTCACCCAAAGAATTCTCTGAGACAAAACCTCTAGATAAAATGGCACTAGCTGCTCTGCTGTCTTCCGTATACGAGGGACGTAGATGGAAGTTTGTCGCTTCATGTTTAGCATGTAAAAGTTTTGAATCATTTAAGGAGTTTGTATGAACAGGGGAAAGAGGTTGCAAATCAGGGGAAGAAACATTTAGAGCAGATGGAGGGGGTGTTGAAATAGGCAAGCTAGAAGGCGTCCTTCCAGCAGCAGTATTCTTCTCCATCTGCAATAAGAGCAATGTGTATTGGTAGCTTGATGTGTGGCTATTCCAATCACAACGATGAGATCGAGGAAATGCAAACCTGAGCCAGACCATCTCTAATGTAAGTGCGAAATGCTTCGCTGGCATTTTGGAGCTGAGCAAAAATATCAACCTGCAAGAAAAGGGAAAAAACAAAGTGAATAAACAGATGGTGGACATAATGCCAAGGTAGTAAACATTGCAGCCCCCGAATTCACTATAGTAAACAAAAACAGTACCATAACTCTGCCAGTAGACTCTAAAACACCAATTACTTACCTCGGGATATAACTGAGTAATGCGATGGAGCTCATATAAACCAATGGTGCAGGTTTGTTTGTCACCAATTTTCTTGAATATGGCAGCGAGTTCTTGCTGAAGTCAAAATACAATGCAATAAATGTTATTGAGAAATTTTGAGAGGTAAAGAGAGATGAAATGAAAAATAAACTAGTTTCATTTATTAATTGAAGACAGCCAAATCATTTGAGATGAAACTATGTGATTACCTTCAACTGAGCCTCAGCAGAATGAGTGGCAGGAGATGAATTGTTGGCCACAGAATCACCCCAATGATTTTGGCCAACAGGGGCTGTTGAGGTCAACATTCTTGCTGCAGCTAATGTCTGGATAGAAAAAAAAAACAAGCATTAGTAAAAAATGACCAGGTTGAATAAATACAGAACTCTATATTTCTTAACGTGTACCTCAAGATTAAGATCAATGTAGGCGAGAATAATTGGCTGAGGTTTCATGTCAATAGGAATCATGGATAGGTGACCCTTTATGGCAGCTCCACGGAGCTTAACAAGTTCATGGAGAACTGTTTTCACCATACGCAAAGGCTTGTCATCCGCACCCGCTCTATTTATAAGTTCAGATAAAGCATAAAAGCAGGGAAACTCAGATCCATCAACTTGAGAGACCAAATTGAAAGGTAACTATCAATGGTCTGTAGAAATGAAATGAAACAATTTAACAACCAGAGATTAACAGGTGAAAGAGAGAGCTAAACATACCTTCTCCTGATTTCTTCCATCCCCAATTCTTGGAGGTAAATATGGATGCTCCGAAGGATGTGGTCAAGATCAACATCATATATAGTGTTTTGAAGAACCTGAGAAACAAAACTTTGGTGACATATCCAACAATAACAAACAACGGTTAATAACCTGGACAGTTCAATACACAATCCTGCTGCCAAGGGGGGAGGATGACATCAGCCTCCGCAACTCCATAGATGCAAAAACTATGTTGGGGGAATTTCAACAGGAAGAGGGTCCGTTAGATATCAGCATCCCCAACTCCATAGATGGTGAATTACATTCCAGAATAAGGGGCTACCCTGCCTCAGTCTACCATAAGCAAAAATAATCAACTAAAGATACCAAAAAACTCTTTAAAGGGACACAATAATTGCTTAAACTGTTCTTAGTGGCACCAAACATATTGGTTCATCTTCATTCCAATTACTCGTTGAACTCTTGCAGATTTCTCCAGTTTTGGACATCATGACCAAAGTGATAGACATGTTAGACTCAGGGGCTGCATTATAGTATGAAATTTATTTCACAAATTTCTTTTTGACATGTTAGTAGAGTTCTAGGCCTGACCCACTACCTCCCAACTGAGTCTAATGCATATCATGGACAAGACTAGTTTTGGGAAAGAAAGGGAAGCAAGAGGGAAAGGGGGGTCACTAATTTAAATTCCACCGAACTAATATTCCTGGCCAGAAAACCTTCCCCATACTTGTTTCACTTTCTCAAACAAAATTTGTTTATTTTGGCATTTATACTTCTATCTGCACATTAGAAATCACCAGTCAAGCACCTCAGAATTTTATCACTTCCGGGATAGAAAAAAAAATAATAGTAAGGGGGCAAGGCATTACAATTCAACCACTCGCTACTATAATCATTACCCAATTGTAAGGGAAACTTTGTTCACAGACTACTAAGGCAGATAATCCTAGTTTATGTTATGGCCCCAAAGGTCTTTCATTTTCCCAGCATCCAACAATAAATCAGTACATGCCATGCATAGATCAGCTGATTTTAGATCCAATGTAATTTATAATCGATCTTCAAAAGGCCAAATCAGAAACAAATTTTCATAGGCAGAGAAATCATTTTTAAAAATTTATTGCAAACATTTCCATCTCAAAAACCAAAATTTCCCATTCATGAAAACTAGTGCATTTTTTAGATACCATAATTTCTGTTTGGTGCAAGCAACCTCACACAACCATAGAAATATAACCAAAAGGTTATGTGCCTGAAATTTAGACTGAGGTCCCGACCCACCCATCCTTTACTTTCCTTCATTTTCATTAAAGAAATCAAATGCATCTAGGATGTGTGACTTGTATTGCCATGTCAAAAAATGTTTTCAAAATAAATTCCATCTCAGAAATGGTAATGCCTGGAAAGCTACAAGAAGCTACATTGAAAAGCTATCAATGGGGACAAACCAGGTAAAGCAGTGTGTTAGACCCAAAATTCTTGAGTTGCTACATTGAAAAGCAACGAGAACCCCAGAATGTGTTTGAAACACCGAGAGTTGTCAAATCATGACAAGCTATTAAGTACAGTGGCAACATAGGACCCATGAAATCTAATAACTTCATGTTTAAAACTACTTGCATCATTTTGATCAAAATAGACAGTGGATTACCAGATGTTTTCGTTTGCACTCATGATTTTGAACAGTAAATGTAATAAATACTAAATAGAATCAGTTCATGTGAAGTCAAAAGGAAGACGGAACCAAGGATTGAAATATCAAATTTATT
Source organism: Salix udensis (assembly GCA_029204005.1). Taxonomy (NCBI): domain Eukaryota; kingdom Viridiplantae; phylum Streptophyta; class Magnoliopsida; order Malpighiales; family Salicaceae; genus Salix; species Salix udensis. Next base: position 14,123,077 of record CM055029.1, read on the forward strand.
ACCTTTGTGAGTTTGATGAGGCATTTTACAACAAGATCAGAGAACTTCTGGTTCCTGATGGAAAAGGTCTCAGTTGATGCAGGTGATGGCCACCTGCTGGGATCCAATGGTTGCAACAGATTAATCAAGACAACAAAGGATGATGTTCTATCCGCATTATCCTGTACATGTGATGGTCAGTTAACAATTATGTACTATACATCTTCAAACTAAATACGCACATCTTCCATTAAATCCTAACCAGTATCTTAAGCATCAGCACATTCAATGCTTTTAGGAGTTGGCTGCCATCATCCATATGTGGGACCCTTTCATCCAAAAGCCAAAGTAGAAGCTCCGTTATCAGAATGTCAAGAGTACTCTCTTTGACAGCATGAGCAAGTACTTTATTTTGAAAAGTCTGCAGAAATGTTCAAATAGTTAATGTTTTGTCAAGAAATACTCCCTCGGTTCCATATTAAATGTCCTACTTTCCATTTTGGCAGTCTTCATTTAAGTGTCCATTCTAAAAATAAAAGTCTAATTATTACAAACACCATTAATTAATTGTTTTTTATTCCTAAAAATTCGTGGAAAAACCATTAGGGCATTATTTTAAGGGATTGAGGGAATAGATCTCAATGCTGGATGGGGTTGTGGGGAAGACATGGAGCAATTTTAGGAAAAAGATAAAAAGGGCAGGTTATCTACTGGGAAAAAAAACTTGCAAATTTTACCTGCATGAGCGTGTTAAGAACATATTTACAAGACCGTGATGACGCTCCAGTCAAACTGAAGTCAAATGTCCTTGCTACCTGTCCAGATGAAAAAACAAGGAAACAAGTGAACTTCAGAATAGCAAGCTGTTTTTAAATACGCCAGTTGACATCTAAATGCAAGAAGGATAATATCAGACAAATTTTGTCATGAAACAATTGTTACCTTGTTTGCCAAGCATGAAACAAGTCTATCTGCATCTTTCACTAGTTCATCCATCACACTTCCTTCTGCATCGCTAGTAGCCTGTGCCAGCTCATGGCAAACAACTTTCATACCTTCAACTGACTGCAAGTACAATTCACTTATATATTTCAGGATCTCACCCACCAACAGGGGGAAAAAAGAAATATAACCGCGCAAAACAATTGGACATTGGAGAACAAATTAAGAAACTATGTGACTTATCCAAATGAAACATTACATTTTAATTGCAATGGCAGTCTCATCACATGCTAAACCAAATAATGTCTGGAAGAAACGTATATTTAATTTTGAAAACATATTAAAGACTACATCAGATAGCCAAAAACTATCACATAATTACAAGACAAGCAAACATGCAGGAATGGTAGATAGACAGTTAAAGACATCATCCAACATGATAGTGCTATGAAAGTGGAGTGATACTATGTACTCCCAAGGACTCAAAAATATCAAAATGAAATCAGCTCAAAACCTGCTCTGCGGAACTAAAAGAAATGATGTCCAGAGCTTCATTCCAGTCCATGGGGCCACTGGCACTAGTGAATGCATGGGGCATTATATGCCTCTCCACCTGAAGCTCCTGAGTACCAGAGTTTTTCCTGGACATGGAACAGTGGTTTGCTTAAGGAGAGAAATTATAAAATCAAAGATACGATAATGAAGGGGGGTCCTATGATACCTGGCTAATATAGAGCCAGAGACTGATTGTGAAACTTCCCCACTCTGTTCTGCTATATCAGACCTGAGTATAAATAAAGAACATGTACGCAATGTCACCAAAATGAAAAGGGTAGCATGGAAAACTGGATATTAGAAAATATTTTAGCAGTAATAATCTTAAATAGGACACATTCATATTAATATTAACAAAATAGAACTCCAAAAGAAATAAATGCAAGTATCAAAAGATAAACACCCATTTTCCCGAACAGAGCGCCTTAAAGCAGCTCTTGCATCACCAGGGCGACCTTCTTTCCTTTTTTCCATCTCTCGAACCTACCAAAAATATCAGGATGAGTGGACTGAAAGTGGACAAAGATCAAAGCTCCAATATATACTCACCTTCCACTTAAATCTATCATCAATCATGCTTTTCTGAGCATCTGTTAGCTTCCCGAGATATCTCCAAATGTCCTCACCTATTGAAAAAAATGACCAAATATGCATCTGTAATAGACCAATCGAGATTCATACCACTAAACCTTACATATCAGCAATCCCACTTAATACCAGTAAGGTGACATTATTTCATGGAATCAAAACATACCAAGAATCTGATAACCAGTAGCCAGTGTATTTAATGCAGCTTTTCTAGTTTCACCATCACGTTCTGTGGTCAAGCTTGCAACAAGTTGTAATGACTTTAACTGTCCACTTATCTGTAGAGCAGGAAATTATGAACACAAGTATGTGCATAAAAGGTCAAGAAAAATAATAGCATAAACTATCTAATTGCACCTCAGCCCCATGCTGATCAATCAAGAAACCAACTAGATCTGCACACTCTATCCGAGTACGGTTGTTCTTAGAGCGCAAACCCTCCAGAATGTATGGGAAAGATTTTGTTGCTGAATATGCGTGCAAAATTTGTTTGGCTAGCTCACGCATTTTTTCCCGCACTTTCTCAATGTTATGCCCCAACTGCAGTATTCAACATAGTATGTTCAATTTATTAGAAGTACAGGATAATGGCACACAAGAAAAACATTTTAAATATTCATTTCACTTCCCAAAACTATATACATGATTTTTCTCCAATTGGGGCACAAACATGCAGACCATGAGGAATATGGATATCTAACAGGTGGATGACAATTTATACTACTGAGGTCCAAGTAGAACCTTTTCAATCAAGCATGGAAGAAATATAGCTGCTTCTGATTCACTCAAAATGTAGGCCTCATCCCGAAGCAAGTTAAAAAGTGCAGGGAGGAATTCCAACACCTGTCCATTTCAACAGGTCAAACTTCATATGATCATATCTTATGAAGCATCACTCGTAAACCATATCAACAAAAGTAAGTGAGACAATTTAATGAAAAAAAAAAGGGAAATATACCTTTAATAGGCAAGTTGTGTTAGATTTACAAAACTGCAAAACAAACCACTTCAAGAGTATGTCCAGAACTTCAACTATTTCATTTCCAATGGATGGAAGGGCCTGGAAAAAACAAAACAAAAAGGTTTGAAATTCGATAACAGGATGCCATTCTCAAGAGTAATTTCCAATGGTCAAGAAAATTGTGAAATACCTTCTGTAACATCTCTAGCCCGTCAACTTGTTTCTTAAAATCCGGACTTAAAAGTCTCCTGTTCAGATCCTCTCTGAAGTACTTCATCATATCACCCTGCGTGTGGGGAATGTGGAAAGAGGCATCTCAAAATGCAGTAAAAAAATCCAACAGCGCTTACCATGGAAGCACAGTATAAAACCAAACCTCAAGATCTTGAATCTGTTCCATCCGTGGCTCTTCAAACTTAAACCTTCGGACTACCATTCTTTCCCTGTCCTCCTGTGAATAGGCAGGTGCAAATGGAAAATGTTGAATGAATGCTAGTTACATCTAATGAAAATTTTGATGGAATGTCAACTACCTTGTTTGAGTCTTTGACATTCAATAATGCTTGCGACTGAACAGCTCTGTCCTGAATAGACATGGCTGGCTCTGGCTTTGACGCTTTTGTTGGTAGGACTCTCTAATAAAACCAAGACAAAAATAATCAATCTCTGCATTGAATTCCAAACAATACAAGTCAAATAGAAGAAACATACCGAAGATATAGATCTATTTGAATGCTTTGAGATGCCATTGGAAGCAGCTTTCGCAACCTTTGAGCTTGTTTTGGATGATGGACCCATGGTAATTGTTTTTGTTGATTCAAATGACTCTGAGAAGTCATGACAAACTTCAATATGAAGAAAAACAAGAGGTATGCGCATGCATGCAGAAACACAAAATAGAAGTCATCCAAGTTCCCAAAGAACAAACCTTGATAAACATTAGCAGGTCTCACTCGTTCAAGAACAAGAGCTAAGGCTGGCCCATGAATATCTTTCAGATTCCTCTCAATCTAATATGAGGAAATACATAATTGAAAGTTTAGGCATCAATCAACGCAGGTGAAAGAGAAAAGCAACATAACTAATTCACATACCATTTCTTGTCCGCACACTCTCAAAATCTCAGAGATGCATCCTTCAGCTGCTTTTCGAACATCTGCTGATTTATCCTAAAAAATCCCAAAGAAAATGTCAAGAACACAAGAGGGCCAAGAAATGTCTTGGTGAAAAAAACAAAACTAAAAGCTACCATCATAGCAGAGCCAGCAGGTTTAAGCAAATGTATGGCATCAGGAAACTCGCTTAATCCAGAAAGTTGCTTTGACAGCCAATCAAAAAGGTCCTTGCGGCCATCAGCACCAAGCTTACTTTCGAATAAAGCAGCTATGATGTAAGGAATCTACAGCCAAAGAAATATCATTTATACCAGATTACAACACTTCAAAACAGCCCAAAATTAAAATAACAAATTACAAGTAATTGCATAAACAATTACCATTTTATCAAGATGAACAGCAGCAACCCAAGAATCTAATGTATTCAGAACACATTCCCTCATATGTTTCTTATTGTCCCCAAGACATTTCAAAATATCTGACAGAACACCCTGTGAAACCCAGTCCACAACAAACTTGAGCTTTTCTCAAGAACATAAACATAAATGTAAAGAAATATGATCATTTTGAGTGGTCAAACCTTGCTTGGCTTCTCAACAGCTGGTCCCATAGCAGAAGCAACACCACCAATGGTGGTCAAAGCTGTCATGATTAAGTTTTTATTGCTGTCATAAAGACGCCCTCTAAGGGCACCAAATAATTCACCTACAACCAAACAAGTTATTAGTGAACAGCAGATTTCTGGTTATAACAGCAAGGTTATTATGACACTGCACGTCTTAATAAAGCTTTATAATTATTCAAGTCAACTTTAACTCAAATGCATACCAGTTCCAGTGGGTTGAATGCGTTTATTAGCCTCCTCCAAAATTCTATTGACAGCTTCAATCGACTCAAGTCGAACCTGTAATGTGGATTTAGAGTCAAGTTGATACCAATAAGACACAGTTTTGCAATGGCAATCATAACAAGAAGTGAGCTGGCTTCATCAGCAAAGACAACCATACCTTCCAATCAGGACTTTCCAAGCTCTTGATCAAAGTAGGTGTAACCTTTCCACTAATATCTTCACGTGGCAGGCTATCCAGCCCACCACCAGAAACAGAAGTCATGGACTCTGATGTCCTTACTGTCTTCTTTGGAATAGCAGAAGCACCCTGAAGACATGTGCAAAGGCTTCAGGTAAATCATATAAAACTAACATTTTCAGAAAGGAATTTGATCTTTGGCATTCTGTTACCTCAAAAGGGTTTTTTTCATACTCCGCATCAAGTGCACTAAGCAGTGCAGGTTTGACATCAGCAAGAAAACCTTTAATATCTACCATAAAGAAAAAGAAAAAATAAATAAATATATATATATATATATATATCAGGATTCATGGCATGTGGAAAATTGGAAATAACAATACAACTACACACCTGGACCAACAAACTTATGTAAAGCACCCAAAAGTTTGATAGTTGCATTTCTGCTAGCAGCTACACTGGACTGTAGCCCAGTATCTTTACAGAAGTCAATCAAATCCTGCGAGATAAAATCCACATTTCTCCTTAGAAAACCACACCTACAGGATAAAAAATAGAATAGAAAGATAATCTTCAGTAAGTCAAAGAAGATTTATGGGGAGGGAGAAATAGAAGCACCTTAAGCTTCAAATGTGACACACCAAAGTCATCAATTGCCAAAACCATCCAGAGTATTCCCTCACTAAGAACCTTTGGATTCTTGTGCTCTTTCATAATTTTATAAAGCTGCAAATGATGAGATTCCACACAGATTATTCCATGACACATAAGAAAATGGTTCACTCAATTTATTAAACTAGACAAAAAATACCACAATTTTAAAGCAAGCACCTAACTTCTGTTTTGAGAAAGAAAAACTTAATGGTGAACTGTAATTATACTTACTCGGTCAAAAACAAATCCTGGACCAACTGCTTCCGTGAAAGCAGTGAGGCACTTCATAGCAAGAGCTCTGGTTTTAATATCTGCTACTCGTTCACTAATACCTGAGAGAAGGTATGAAATGTAAGCTAAGCTGCGACTTTATATTTTAGCTCGGGATTGGTTCACGTTTACAGATGATAGAAAAGAATATAAGCATTTTTTTCAGAATTTTCAGCTCTAACTTCAAACAAAAGAATAAGGCAACTAACACCTACTACCCACCTAGAAGGCAGAGCACTACACATTTCTTTGGGAATTTTGATGCAGTTGAAGCTAGGTAAGTAATGACTTCAATGACCTGTTGCTGAACCTGCACTTTTGTTTGTATTCTTAATATTATAACCATCACACATTTGATCTTGATGATAATCTGTTCATAAGAAAAAAATGTGAGACATAAAAACATTTAAATACCTGAACATTTTTCTCATTCCAGCCAGGAATAGCACAGAGTAAACGAATCAAAATCTCCACAGATTGATCAAGGTTCTGCAACCCCTCCACTTGTTCTTTCAATGAGGATATTGCTGCAACAATTTCCAGATGTTAAAAACCATAAATCATTCAAAAAATAAAAAATGTAACCAAAACAGGAAAATAAACATTGTAAATGAACAAAAATAAGAAGACACTGCATCAAAATGAGCAAGCTACATAAGATAAATGTCTGACTTCTGTGCACCAAGAATAGATATGTCCAACAAGATGAAATTGCCCTTACAGATTTTGTTTAAGCTGAGCAAGAACATGACATCTCTTTGTTAAGAAAAGCACTCTTATTAACTCCCCAATTAAAGATAATATATGCACAAATATATATTTACTCATAGGAAATTAGCATCAAAACAATTTTACAAAGAAACAGCCAAATAAACCTTAAATACACGTCAGAGAAAAAATCTAAATCTAAGGAATTTACTTCGAACAACATATCATGATGTAAATTCTACTAAACAGTTGCATAAAAACTGTTGCTATAGTACACGATCTTGATGTTAGAAGAAAACATGTTCACAGAGAACCTTCCTAAAGAATAATTAAATGTCCCTAGCAACTTGTAGCAAAAGATTACTGAAATCAAACAAATAGAAGTTAGCAGTCATGTTTCAACTTATATGGAGGAAAAAAAGATCATTTAAAACCTAAGATAGACAAAACAACCTTCAGTTATTAAATTGAGTGGAAGCAAATGCATCAGAATAGCAGAAATAACAGCATGGTAAACCTTCAGTTTTAATGCACGCATGAAACATGCAAAAGGTTCTAATAGCACACCTTCCAGCCGCTCTTTCCACACTGCACTCTTCAGTTGAGAAACAGTATCTGCTTGAATGATAGAGCCTAATCTGGTTTCAATTTCTTCAAGACTCATCTCTGCTGGCTGCAAATATCAAAAACAGAGCAATTCATGTATCAAAAACTATGAATGCAAATGCCGATCAACAAAGAGCACTTTCAGAAACAAAGGCATTTGTCACCTCAACGTCTTCAGGTGGCTCAATTGCTCGTGAAGTTTCTGGTCGCCCAGCTCCATCAACTTTCTTGCTGGCCCCGGATTTTGTAGGTGCCGCCTTTTTGTTAGCAGGCTGGAAAAAAGAACAATAACAAAATCAGGAAACATAATTTGATAATGTCCATCTGAGTGGAACTAAGTGATTGATGAGAAACACAAAAGGAAAAGGAAAAATGAGCTCACAGCTGCTGGAGCAGGCCTCTTCCCAGAAAGCATGCTTGCCGCTGACTTTTTAACAAATGAACTTTCTGATGTCTGCAAAGTAAATTTGTTACAACACTTTAAAATGAAATTGAACAAACCACCCTTAATGAAATCGAAGTGAGGTACATAGAACTACCACAACATACACTCAAGGAATTAAGAAATAAACAAACTAGAAATATAGCAGAAATATTGAGATGAGGTGGCAGAAACAAAGATTCACTTTTTCTGTGAGCATAATAACCATTGAAATGAGAACAATTTACCAAGGGGCACAAGAAATCAGCCAAAAGGAACACTATTAAAATAAAAACATGAATGTATCTTTTTTTCCTTTTATAGTCCAATGAAGAGCAGCTGTATCATGATCACTAAATTTAGTGAGGTTGCAACAATGGGCCATCATCAAAACATAGGGCCCTTCACCCTAAGGAGTATCTGAACTAATCACAGCTGCAGATTTCAAAACCCATGCCACTCTTCCATGGTGCACAAAAAGCATATCTACTGTTTGAACAACTTTTCTACAAGCCAGCTCAATACAGTTTCTAATGAAAATAAGATACTTGTCGTTGTAATGTAAATGTTGAATATGTTACAAATGATAAAGACAAATATAATAGCAACACCAAGAATAATAATAAGTTTCAAAAAACAGAAATGCCTCAACAAACCTCTACAGAAGACATACTTCCACGAGCAGCTTGAACAGTGCCTGACCATGGCACAACAAACATGATCAGCCTATTTAAATACAAAAGAAGTACATAGCTAAAGATTTTATAATTCTATAATAATTGTTGTGATAGCAACATTAATATGGATGTACCCCCACCTGAGGTTGCCACAGCTGCCACACTATCCCCAGAACCTGCTATCATTTCAGACAGCTTCTTTCTTCTCACATCATCAAGTTTCTCCAGTGACCTCTCTAAAGGCCTCATGCCAACCAACTAATCAACAATATGAGAGTCAAAATAATAGTAGCTAAATTTGAAGCAATAATTTTTCAATATTTTTCTCAAATGGAAAACTACCTTAGCTACTGCCGCTAACACTGAAAAGGCAGAATCCCTCACATCAGGAGTCCCGTCATTGAGGCTCTGCAAAGTACAATCAATTAATTTCAAACTAAACAAAATAAAAATGTAGGCAAAGCAGCAGCCTGTAAGAAAAATCAGTGCATATTCCACAGCTGCATATCTTAGAGCTGCATGCATCATAAGTAAAGAATTAATAGATGATGACCCATGAATAATCTTTACAGAGCAATGTAAATATGTTTATAACAGAGAAAAGGGCAAAGCTCTATTATCTGAGATCACAGTGCAAGCACCAGCTATTGAATATGAATGCCATGTGAAGATTTTGATTATCAGTCAAAACATTAACATAAGAACAAGGGATGCACTAACCTCCATACAGATAGGGACGTAATCCTTATGCACCTTCAGAATAACAGCTTTATTACTAGTTTCAATACAAAATGTCACCCAGTTTAGAGTTGATGAGCGCACAAGAGGAACTTTATTTTTTACTGCTGTTTTAACATCTGCAGTGACAGAAATCATTAAGAATCAGGAGCATGTAACCTTGTAAACCATGAACCACCAGTGGTGTAAAGTTTCTATATGCACCCAAAAAAGCAGAAAGCAGAGAATAATATTAACAACATTCAACAGCAAGCTATATGAGAAAAGAAATGGTAATTAGGAAAGAATTTGCAAAAATAATGATAGTAGATGGAAAATGCAGTATTTTCTCCTAAAGAAGCATGATTATTATTTTCTTATGCACGTGTCAGTTATGAATTGTAATGCAACCATAATGATGAGTTCATGGAGACAACTAGAATTCTGGATTCGACTAAACTCAATGAATTGGTTAAAACAAATACAAAATATTAAGAGGTCCAGTCTGTCAGACTCAAATAGCTCAAGCAAAGGGTAGACAAAAACTCTCAGACCATATTTGGAATGAAAGGTGGAACTTGCCTTCAACAATGTCAGCAAGATTTAAGCATCCAGCCTTATGCATCGCTTGGAGAGTATGTGTAAGTGACTCTGTCAGGGTAGGTTTTTTCTCTTTCAGTTTTTCCTATTAGATGAAACAATAGAAAAGGCCAGTTAGACTTAAACAGGTACTGCAAAAGCTTATATAGCCCACTTATCACGCAAGATGAGACACATATGTAGACCAGTTCAACATGCCCAGGTAGCCAAGGTTTGAAAGCATCAGTAAATGGGAATGTGTCATACTTGAAAAGTGTATATGGCTTACAAGCAAAACAGGCAGTAAGAACCGGGAGCTGCCAGAAAAATGGGATCTTAGACCACGCGCAAGGTTTCCAATAGCTTGTATGGCTTCAACTGCAACAGCGATGTTCACGTCTATAATAAGCTGCAGGCAAACACAGAGTGAAGCTCCAGGCAAACACGTAGTGAAACACTTTTAATAGGGGAACAAAATGAAATGATTATACAGATGATGGTAAAATGGATCACAGATTCATCAACAAGGATAAGGAAAGCATTGCACTGAAAAGTCACTCTGAAGTCTGAACAACATAAATCAGTAAGATATAAATTTTAGAAAAGCATTTGTAATCATATGAGTTCCAAGTTTAGTACAGGTTCAAGTTAACATAGTGAAAAGTCACTCTGAAGTCTGAGCACCATAAACCAGTAAGATATAAATTTCAGAAAAGCATTTGTAATCATACGAGTTCCAAGTATAGTACAGGTTCAAGTTAACAAAGTGAAATTCAGTAGAATTCACTGGCTATTGAGGAAAAGCATACTTTAATCTCCAAGAAAAATATCTTAATCAGATCCTTGTGCTTAGAAAAAAATTACGAAATTTTTAATCTGATTCCATTCAGGTTAGACCAAAGCTTAAAAAGAAAAGGGAAAGGGACGAGCAGAAGATTTTCATCAACCAAATTATGTAACCTCATAATAAGCCTGCATGTACAGCTAGTAACTTGTATGTGTTTTGGCGCCATACTTCAAAAATAGTTTTCCTAATAATATTTGGTTTATGTTGGTTCTCATATCTTCCGCAAATTGACCAAACAAAAGCACTGCACCAGAATCAAGTAAACTATTTGTCACCAAATAAAATGTGTTTTTTCAACATTAGTATTCATACACCAGAAAGGAAACAAAAAAAAAAAATGAACACAAAGAAGACAAAACAGCCCTAAATATAGTGACAATAAAAAGGGAGATGATTGTAGATAATTTTAAATGAAGGTTGAAAGTTAGAGAAAAAAATTACCTTCTTCAATGTCCGACAAACTTCAGAGAAATCACCAGGTGCTATCCTCTTTATGGAAGCAAGCTTCGTCAGCTCTGCAACAGCCTCCTTTCTTTCTGACCATTTGGTAGCTTTCTAAGAGGTAGACACAAATTGTTCCATGTTAGCAGTAAGCAGGAAAACAGAGATATTTAGAAAATGAAAACAATAAGTTAGATAATCCAAAATGCTAAAAAAATGAAAACAAGAAGCAGGAGCACTGACCACTCCATCCCAAAATCCAGATTTTTCCAAGGGTGATAAAATATCAACAGGGTCCATAAGATCATACTCATCTATTTCTAGAGGAGCTGACAATCAGAACATGACCAGGTAATAGCATATTAGTCAATTGAACAAAAAGATTCAGGTATTATGAGAGTAAGTTAAATCACATACCGTCAGGTGCAACTTCTTCGGAATGACCAGGACCCACAACTTCTGATACTCCTTCTGGCTCTGGCTCCTTGTCTTGCTCAGATCTGGTCACATACACATGTTAATTCTACATTCCAACCAGAGTATGGCACATCAAACCTCAACAAGATTTATATTATTTTTAAACTAATTGGTAAAGGAAGGAAAAATGTATATTTCCTGGAAGCATGAAATTGCTTAAGCAACATTGTAATGGGAAAATGCAGATAGGTTTAATTATTGTAATCTTGTTCCATTATAATTATAATTTCAAACCAATGTTGTACAGAAGAAAAACCACCGAAGAACAGTATGTATGCAAGGGGCAATAGGCGGGGTGTAAAAAGAACAGGAGCATAAATCTAAGGGTCACAATGACAGAACAGCATATGATCAATTCAAAGCATAGTAATGTTGGCAGAGTATGAGGCCAAAGCATAAGGTAACATCTTGGGAGAACTACATACTTCTAGTAAAATACATGAAAAAAGTGGAAAGGTTCCTGTATACATTTACCTAATCTTGCGGGATGGCTTAGCTGCCCCTGTTACATTAACAAGCTCAGCCTCCAATTCTTTTTTCTTCAAGCAGGAACATGGGGAGGAGAAGAAAAGTTAGTTGTAATATATAGGTAAAATGAAAGAAGTACCTAAGTCATACAAATTAATGAATAAATCTGTTGTACCATTGTATCTCGCATCTTCTCAAACAGAATTGATTTAACTGGGTCTTTTCCAATCCACCGGCAGAGTTCAAGAGTTAGTCCTTTAGATGATGCACGAACATTTTGATCCTGGTGATCAAACAATTCTGGAAGCATCTTCAAAATCCTCTTTGGGGGCACAACTTTGGCTCCAAATTCACTATTAGCAAACAAAACATAACAGCATAGACACTTAGATGACTAAAAGAATCAGTGCTTTGCAACCAAGAAATACTGCTTACAAACCTTAAAGCTTGAAACATGACATCTATCGCGGGCACCACCGCTTTGGAAACTTTGTTTTTTAATCGCCTTCTCCATTGCATCCTACAATCACCCAAGATTTGTAACAAGCTTACACAGTATAACCAGTTCCATTCCAGCAAGAAATTCTGAGCATTTGGTGAGCAAAAGAGCCCACCGCGAGCAAAAGATACCAAACATGGATGCCAAATTGAATGGAATGCTTGAAGAAATGAAGGAAAAAGAAAATAAAGAAATTGAAAATGACAGAGAAATGCTGAAAGCTACAAGATCCTGAAGCACGGCAAAAGAAATGCCACATGCAGCTATTCAGATTTCAAAATAATCACAGCATAAAAGACAATGAGATACTCTGAAAATAAGGGATTTCAATCCACGATAAAAGAGACTATGAAACTAGGTGCCACTTTCCAAGTGAAGTGAAGCTGATTAAAGAAACCTTAAAGCCTACCTACTTGTGTAAGTTCTAAGAATTCTAAAGCTACAAGATTATGAAGTTTGAAGTTGATTTTTCCAAACCAAAGCAGGATGAAATAACCAACGAGAAAGGTCTTTAATTTCAAAAATGAAGCTCAGTGTGCTATAAATATTTACTTAGGAGTTAGGAGTTCTCAAATATTTATCATATTTTGATCCCCAACCTACTCAGTTGAGCCCCTTACAACTTTTGGTGCCTATATGAGCACTGTTTTCTAAAAAGGAAAGCTTTTGATCATTTGTTTTGGTTTGAAAAACATGCAATACCTAACTTGATTATTCTGAGTATTCATAAACTTGAGAATTATATAGGAACAAGAATGATCTCGGATTATTTTTTGCAAAAGTGATATCCTAAGAAGAAGAGGTGATGACACTACTCATTTGTTTTCTTTCTGCTTCTTTTTCTTATAATTCCTTCTGATCACTTTTCTACAGCTTCGATATTCATTCTTAATTCAAAGTTTTAAACATTAACTTCTCTCCCACTCCAAGATTAAACCCTGACCCTACTTTGCAAACCCTAACTCCTTGGTGTACCACACAGCTTTTGCAAAACATAAATTTAAATGTTTCCTACTTAATGGTGTTAAAAAATAAAAGAGGAGAGTTGAGTTAAAGTTTTAAAACATTACATAAAGGAAGGAGTTGTCAGAAACCACCCCCAACTCGATATAGGCAAACAGGTAAACCTAAACGAGCTCCGTTAAACCCTCTATGTGAAGCACTGCATTGACCATTTCCTGCTCTGTTTTTCTCAATCATGTCCTTATGATGTATCAGAGTAGAGTGCATGGCTACCTTTCATTGCCCCAAATAGATTCTTAATAACGATGAGATCACTCTACATACTTTTGCCCACAGTATCCATCCTAGAATAAAAACCATCTCCTAATTTACTTTAGGACACCAAAAACATAACCTCAATTACAATCTAGTTTGGCAAGGTCAAAGCTTGCAAAATATCCCCTTAAGTCAAAGTTTGCAAAATATCCACTTAACATCGGAAACTCTTTGCCAAAAAAATCCACTTAACTATGCTAATAAACTACGGAAGAATACAAACCAACTGAAGAACGGTTAGCCATTACACTGATAAGTGAAATGACACAGAAAACTCCCATCAATCCTATAACTAATTAACAAACTAATACCTAGCAAACAAGATACAACTACCATTTTAGGAGAGCATATAAAAATAACAAAATTTGTTCACTTCACTCATAATTTCCACAAACTTATTCAGCAAAAGCAACGTCATAACAATTCATTCGTTCATTCTCAGCAAACGACTAAACAAAAGAAACATTCCTACAGCAAACTATCCTGAAAAGATTAATTAAAACCAACACACATTTTCACTCGTTATCTAAAAAACAAAAAATCACCCACCAAAAAAGCCTCCACAGCTTCCAGCTCCACCCACAGAATAAACGCCGCCTGCGCTTTCTCCACAGTCTTTGGCCTCCCCGTAAGACACTTAGCCACAATCGCATCACACACTTCTTTCGCATACCTACACACAAACCACAAAAAATTAGAAAACCACAAAACCAACACACAAAAAAACTAAATACGATCAAACCCTGCCTTCCAGCATCCGCATCCGCAGCACGCAAAAACGCAATCAAAGCATCAAGCGCTCTCTCCTGCACCGGTGCATTCGAATCCGCAACCGTTTTCCTAAACAACGGAGCTAAGAACGAAAACGCAAAACGACAGTCACGAAAACACTAAAGACATGAAACCGAATCCGCATTTCATAGATCAATCAGATCTGAAGCTAGAAATTTTAAGAAAACACACCGAATTCACGAAGTCTGGAGTCTTTCGGATCGGAAATCGAGTCGCAGTGAGATGCCAAATCGATATTGGCTTCATTTCTAACTTTCCAACTCTTGTGTAACAACCGATCTTCCCATGGCAATTTCTTCGCTTCCTTTAACAACTTTTCTTCCTCCGACATTTTCTTTACTCTCCTCAAAATTTAAATCTGTCGCCGGCTTTTTGAATTTTTTATTATTATTATTTCTCTCGCCGGCGAGTGCGGGGAGAGAGCAAGTGACAAAATCAAGGCGTAGAGAGAGATGGGAAAGGACAGGGCAAACGATAAGTTTTTTTTATTATTTAATTTTTGGTGAATCAAAAATCATGAGAGAGAGGGGGGGAAGGTATTTTGAGTTGCAAGTTTTTGAATTTTGGAGTTTTTTCGACGCGCGGTGTGGGGTGAGTTGATTCACGTTGTAACGGTTGACGGGAGGGGGGAGGGGGGGAGGGGGGAGGGGGGTTTACAAACTCCCTTTTACATTAATTTAAATCCATTTAACACAATTTCCTCTTAATTTTTGATATTTTTTTATTTCTTATATAAAAAAACATATTTTACCTTTTTTATTTAGATGTTATTTTATTTTACTTTATAGATAAAATTTAAAAACATTAAATTACTATTATTATCCTACATCTTTCTTATAAATCATCATGCCGAGATAATATTATTGTTATAACAAATAAAAATTTAAATAATAAGCTTTATATTTTTATTATAAATCTCACCAGAGACTTATATTTAATCCATGTATCCATATTAAATTTAGAAAATAGTAAAAATTTAAAGTATGAAAATATTCCTCTTGGATTAAAAGAAGCTTTTTTTTTATTCAACTATGAGAAAAAAAATATTTATATTTGGTTAGTAAATATTTTTTCTTTTTATACTTAGACGTGTATATAATAATATTTTAAATATTAATTTTGTAGAAAAAAAAAACATTGCTAAAAAAAACTTTTAAAAAAAATTATAATAGCAAAATGTAGCCATGTCAAACGCAAACGTCTACTGACGTGGTCCCATGAGAAATAGGATTGTTGCTGTTCGTTGGCGCGTGTGCGTGTGCTTGTTCTTGACAGTGTTTTTGTTTTAGGTGAGCAGTGTAATTCTTGGAGGGCCCTGAGAGGTGCGTTCCAAAACATAGAGTATACGTGTTATTATATTTGTTTTATTAACGTAAATGTTTGTTTAGCTTATGTGTATGCTAGATTAATTTCATGTGTTTTGAGATTAATTACTATATAAATTTTTAATAATTATTATATTATCAACTATATAACTTGAACATGAGATCACAGGAGATGCAAACCCCTTAAAATTTGTTTGATATTGTAATTACTGTTGTAGTTGAGGTAAAAAACAATCAATCTTATAAGAAATACTTTTAGTTGAGGTTAATAAATGAAATCAAAGTGTTTGGTTAAAAATATGGTTGAGTTTGTAGTTTAATGGAAAGCAATTTCATGCGTGTTGGTTACCTTGTTTTTCATATTATTTCGCCTTGTGAAGTTCCTTAAAAGAATATATACATATACATATCTAAATATATATAGATAATGTTTTTTAAATATTGTAGATTTAATAATTAAAATAATATAATGTAATTAATAATTTAAGTAAATTAGATAAAAAAATTTCTTCTTTCATCAAAAACTATCTGTAATTCAATCACGAACAAAATCTACACATGAAAGTCTCTGCAACCCCCAATTATATGCGCGAGCTACAATATCTAGTAAAAAATCATCCGAGATATGATTAGGATTACGATTATATCAACAAAAACAACATCATTTTACGATCTCATTTTAATATAATTATCTAGTGTCATTGATACACCAACAATCTCAATTTATGTTTTGCATGAATAAACTAACATGTTTTGTAAAATTCTCCATGTTTACTTTCATACCTCAAAAGAGAAATCTTTCTTTAACTCAATGGTCCAGTTTATTTTGTGCAGCATGAATGCTGGCAGGAGAAGGGAAAAGAGAGGGCGACAACTAATTAATTGTTTTTTGAGAAGCCAACAGATCAGTCATGCACTGTTTCAATTCACAGTAAAATAACTATAGATGTGGTTGAACAGTAAATGAACAATCTGTTTTAGCTTTTTCTCTAATTCTGATTGAAAAAATTCCTTTGCACTTCCTTCTATTAATAAGTTTGTGATGATACATGAAAAAAATTAAGAATATATTTATATTAGATATTTTATAACTTGGATATTTTAAGATGTTTTTATAATATATTTATATTAAATATCCTATGTATTTCTTAAGATATTTATACAAAAAAAGTTTTCTTTGAGCAAAATTTTTTTTTTCTTAAATACCATTTGTCAAAACTTAAGACAACATGAGTTTGAAAAAAAAACACGACAATTGTTTTTAATAAAACTTAAGAAACATTTAAGCCTAGAGAGTATTTATTCTCCCCGTCACCTGAATGAACTTAAGTCTTGAAGTGTTTTTCTTATAGATTTGGTCGGATCTAACAAGTCCTCTTGAGGTAATTTTATTAGGCCAAAGAAAAGTATCCCCTCCCCTTTTGCCATGGTTTTCAAGGGTATGTATGACCGATTCTCTTATTCCATTTCAGCATCTAAACATTATATTTTAAAAATAAATAAATAAATCAGCCTTGTTGTATAGCACGAGAACCTATATTTAGGAACGGTCTTGTGAGTGTAGTTGAGATTTTTTTTAAAATGTTTTTTTTATTAAAAAATATATCAATTTTTTTTTAAAAAAAAATGATATTAATATATGAAAATAATTTAAAAATATCGAAAAATATTTTTTTTTCATATTTTAAAAAAAATGGGTAATGTTAAACACAATCTTAGTGTTCGCTTATCAGTTTACGATGTGGTATATATTAAACCTAAATGTGTGGGTTTAATATAGGTTTCATCTTTGGATTAGATTGTCACCATAAAAACAAATCTCAATGTACCTCTTCAATGCTTAAGCTACTAAATATAAATCAAGAATTAATAATTAGGAAAGAAAAATAGACTAAACATCAAAGAGTATGTGATTGGATGAACTTGTGTGTATTTATTGAATGAATTTTGATATCTTCAATGCTCACAGGATAACCCAATGTATTTATAAATCTTAATCGATTAATTTACCCTCATGGAGAGGTATACAGTGATGATGAATACTAAAAAAATAATTATTTTATATATTGTCGCGTGATGTATTAATTGTGGAGAAAGTTAATGCTCGTTATTTATTGTGGTATTTATTGTGGTATTTCATTAAATTATTTGTTGGGAGCTATGTGTATGAGTCGTGAGCCTATTCATTTTTAAGCTTAAAGAGTATTCTTTTTTAAAAAAAT
This sequence comes from Salix udensis, assembly GCA_029204005.1. NCBI lineage: Eukaryota > Viridiplantae > Streptophyta > Magnoliopsida > Malpighiales > Salicaceae > Salix > Salix udensis. Next base: position 14,141,226 of record CM055029.1, read on the forward strand.
TGTCATCGATCTCATTATGTAACCCTTTTTTTTAATTATTAATAACCTAGAAATATGATCCTATTAAACTCTTGATTTTTTTTTAATCTTTGAATGATTGGATCTCAATCAATAATTACAAAGAACAAGGTATAAATCAGAGTTTTTCATGACTTCACTCGATTACAGTGTAGAAAAAAAAACCCTTCTCTATCTGGGCTGTCATAAGCCCAATCAAATGTATTGAAGCCCATGTTTACAGTCGTTAGCACGCTGAAACAACGAGTCCAGTAAATATGGACCTATACTTGTGAAAACATGCTCATGTCCAGCAGTATTAGATAAGCCTGCAATGCAGCCCAAAACGGGAACCCAGGCCCAGACCAATAACCCATTAGTACATGCTTTCAAGGATTGGAATAAAAAAATTATTATTGTTATTTTTTACATATTATTATTAATAAAATAAACGTTTTAGTTTATATCATTTAATTTCATGCAGATCAATGAATCATGCATAGATAGCAAGCTTATAAAATAAAATAAATAGAACTTGAATAGATTTTTCATGAATAATTTATTAATAGTATTATTATTTTCATATCAGATACACAAAAAAAAAAAAAAATTATACAATTTAAATAAGAATTTATAATCAAATTTTGAAACCATATTAAAGACGAAAAATAAAATAAGAAAAATAACATGCCAATAACTGACCTTATAATAGCAATCAAGGTGTGCATGTCTGAGATTTTTATTTGTTTTTATAAACGCATATGATCTTTACTATATTTTGATAATATATAAGAATCATTTTTTTTAATTCAAAATTATATTATAATAATATCTACACATTAATTTTATTTATTTTTGCATTGAAAAAAATCATTTAACCAACATTCAAACGAGTTAAATAAATACATCAATACTTTATTTATCAACAATAATTTTTATGTACTTAACTAAGTGTGGGTGTGTATATATATGTATTTTTATTAATTTAAAACTAAAATTAAAAAAGTATGTTTGAAAAGCTTATTTTTATTTAGAAAAAAATATGATACATAACAAAACACGCGTTTGCAAAAGCGGGTCAAATAAAAACTACTTTGAACTAATTATATAAAAAACAAAAAACCGAGAGGACTGTCAAGTCAAGTAATCTCCCGTGAGAATTTAATTTAATTTAATTTAATTTTTTTCTTTTATTTGTCTGCTTAATGGTTGCTTGAATTGTCAAATTCCAACGTTTTTTGTTTGGCACCACACACAAAACAGCCAGCCCTGTCAACTTACAACTTACAAAACGACGTGCAGCTCAATTAATGCCTTACTTGCTTTGATTGTCCACGCCTTCTCTCCCTTCAAAAAAATCAACTCATTAATTAGTTTCGTCCTCGACTCGCATAGGACGACAGCCTCATTAATGACAGCCACCGAAATATTTGACGTGTGGCGCATGAGTTGAAGAATCATTAAATGCCGGTCAATTATACAGCGCCACGTGTCGGGAGGTGACGTTGATATAGTAATCGTCCAAGGTTGAGTTAAGATTTTCTCACTTTAAATGCTTGATGTTGACGTGGCTCATTAAATGAGATGCTGACGTCATCGCAGGACCAACTATTGTACGAGTGGACATTCACGGGAGGTGCATTGTTTTTTTATGCTATTGTTTGGGAGGTGATTTCCCCAGCCGAGCCTTCAACCTTACGAGGTTAGCTTCACAATTAACGAGGACAGTCAAGTATCATTATTTTTAAATTACAAGTCATTAAAACTATAAAATCTCGAACAAATTTTATTAAATCCGACCCAAATCAATTGAAATAAAATTTTATATTATTTTTTTAATATATATTTTTTAAAATCAAAATCAATCGAGTTGTATCTAGTTGTGAAAACATTTGTCAAAATTTTTAAATTAAAAAGTTAATATTCATTTTATTTTTTTTAATTTAATATTGATCAAGTCATGTTGAATCATGTTTAATAATATTAATTTTATAACTATAAGATTATAAGTTGGAGTGTTCATAACATATAATTCTGAATCCTAAAAATTGATTTTGAAAAAACAAAAAATATTCATTAAAATTTTAAAAGTAAAAATAAAACTCCCAACTTTGACCCTTGACCATCCCTGCCACTAGAGTCTTATCTCTGGTCAAAATTGCAGAAAAAATCAACATTATCCCTTAAATTCAATCTTTATCCCTTAAATTCAACCCTAATCTCCACGGCTGTAATTGGATAGTGTTTTTGCTGTTATAATTCAAATGAAATAGCAAAACTAATTGGATAATGCTCTCATCATCGGGTCCTAGCTGTTATATGGTCACATGCAAAAGCAATCATTATTCTTCACCTCCAATTTTTTTTTATTATTATTTGTATTTTTCACCTCCAGTTAATATAATTATTACTAGCGGTGTAATTTTCTTGTCCGGTTACTTTGAAAAAATAGTTTTTACTGAAAATCTTACCATATAGTAATAAAATAATAAAACTTAGGGCACTATTTCTCGAGTAAATTAGAAAAATGTCGTTGAGTGAAACATGATATTAGGGGGGGTGTTTGTCACTAATTTCAAAATTATTTTTTTATTTTTTTTTAAATTATTTTTTTTAATATTTTAGATATTTACACATAATGATGTCAAAAATAATATTTAAAAAATAAAAAAATATCAATTTAATATATTTTTAAATAAAAAATAATTTAAAAATCAACCTATACCATTAACCAATCGAAGGTGAATCTATCAAAGGGGCTCACGGGTTGCAAAATTAGGAAGGGGCATAGCTGGGTAGACAACTTGGCCTACACGAATAAATGTGCCCTGAATTTAGTTGCCACAGAGCCTCAGAAACTGGTAGAACCATCCAAAATGGATTTATTAAATGTGCCGTTAAAAATGGCAAAAAAATGAAATAATTTATTGATGGCATCATTGAATATGGCAAAAAGGAAATTAATTGCTGCTCGGGATGGTGAATTCTGTGTTTGTGCCTGGCTTGGCTCGTGAATCCCACCCCAGCAATGTTCTATTCTTGATTTTACATTTTATTTTTAAAAGACTTATTTATTCAATACATTATATATTAACTCCCTCGACTCGTTTTTGTTTTCTCTAAAAAGTTCGCGAGTTGATTGTTCATTCACTGTGTTTTAAAATTATTTTTGAAATTTCAGATTATTTTAACATGATAATATAAAAATTATTTTTAAAAATAAGAGATAAAAAAAACCCTCAAAACTCTTCGAGTCTATCTAAAAATAGTTGTGATGGATGATCTATTTATAACTTTCATGCATTACTTTTCCAAAGTTCATAGAGACATTTATTAATTGCCCTGAACTAATTAAAATTAAATCAGCTTACCAATGATATCAAAATAAAATTAAATACTTCTCCTTGCATTAGACAACTACTTGGAAACCATCACCTTTCCATGAAAAGCACACATTACCAAACACCGATTTTTCCAAATGTACCCCACATTCCCCAGTATTTTAAAATTATATTTTTTATATTTTTATATATTAATATCAAAAATATTTTTTAAAAAATAAATTTGAAAAGCAATTAGTAATTTACGCAAACCATTCAAGTTGCTGCAAAATTTTCCATTTCAGAGCCTCGAAAACACTTTCCGAAAGAACAGTCACATTTTCATGCCAAAAGCTAGGTTTAAATCAGAATAATATCATATTGATTGATCCGCATTTCAAAAGGGCATTAGATTCTCACAAAGCATAGGATATGGCTTCAATTCTATGAGCTTCTTATAAAAATTTCAGCACCTATCCTAAATTGACCTAAAACTTATGAACAGAATAACCTATTTTTTTCCATACACAAATAATAATCTGGAAGTATGAAGTGCTTATCACTAGACTACTTCTCCATGGTTACAAAATCAAAATGAAGCATTGAGGTCAATTCTGGGCTTCTTTGCAGCCGACGGAGATGGAACGATGGAGTTGCAACTAGGGCACCTGGGATTTGTTTTCAAAGCAATCACGTAGAGCAGGCAACCGGGACAGGCAGCGGCAAAAACTCCGGCCGAGGAGGATGCGGTGCCGTTTTTGTCTTCTTCGATGTCATTTGGTGGTGGTGGAGGTGATCTCTTTTTAGTTATGGTCTCTTTCTCTGCTCTTTGAAGAGCAGATTTCACCTTGTCAAGCGTGCACACACTTTGACAGTACTGAGTTGAAGGGACGAGTTTCAATTCCAAGCAACTTTCTTCCAAGAACATTAATGGCGGACGCTTAGAATCTTGAGCCTCTGGTTCCTGGGTTGCTCTCTGTTTGTGGTGCTTCGTACTGTTAAAGGACGGTAATGGCGAACTTACAGAATAACATCTCTGTGAGTATACCTTACCTGCAGACTGCGTGAGAACCCCAACTCATCAACAATTTGTTTTCACTTCAACAAAATAGATTGAAGATTTCACAAGAATAAATAAATTCTTTGACCACTGACAAAACAGGAATATTCAGTTCTTCTGCAGAGATTTTATTTATTTTTAAATAAATCTTATTAACAGCCTAAATCCTGTGCAAAAACAGGACATCAAAATCAAAGAACGGAAATAAAAAAAAATTACCTTAAAATCATGGGGCGACTCCCAAGATTTTGTGTCTTGTAAATCTAGATCCAAATCTTTGTTAGCAACCTTTGAAAACCCTCCAAGCAGGTCTTTTGTGATCAAAATCTCTGAATTGCTAGTGCTGTTCACCATGGAGCTCACATCTGCTGCCATGGCTGACCTTTTTTCTCTAACCCTGTTGTTGAGGGGGGAGAAAAGAGAATGAAATTTACAAGGAGCAAGTTCAACGAGGGAACAGATAAGAGAAGCAAAGAGTAATGAAGCGAGATGGAAGTAATAAATAGTGAGAAGCTGAAATCAATGAAGCCCATTAAAAAAATGGTATTTATTATTATTTGTGCATTTAATTTGAGATTTCCTATAAATTACTCCTTTTATGACCAAGTTACAATACTACCACGTAAATGGATTGTTAATTACTTTAATATCTAGTTTCTCAGGGGGGGAATACTGCAAGTTTTAGGAAAGGAAATATTTTTACATCTATTTATCTATCAATCAAAATTAATTAAATATTTAAATATACATAAAGTTATAATTTACAAAATTAATTGTCGTGAGTGTTGTATATAGTTATGGGTAAAAACTTCAATATCAAGAATTTAATCATGTATGAATTATATATTATAATTAATATATAAAGACTCGTATATCTACCTCGGTTAATGATAAAAGATTTCATGAAAATCTAATATATATATTCTTTTCATATATTAAAAAAATACACTTAAGAAATCAATCTATTTTTTGCTTTAAATTAATTTTTTTAGTATTTTTAGATTATTTTGATGTGCTGATATTAAAAATATTTTTTTTTAAATAAAAACATAATATTTTTAATATATTTCTATACAAAAACTATTTTAAAAAATAACTTTAATTTTGTGTCTGCTTAGGAGTGTGATTGTGATTGCTTTTGAAAATATTTTTTATTCATAAATATATTAAAATAAGATTTGTATTATTTTTTAAAAATTATTTTTAACGTCAGCACATGAAAATAATTTAAAAAACTAAAAAAATAATTTAAAAAAATAATAATTTATAACACATTACCAAACAACCTTTTTATTCCCAATATATTAAATCTGGCTAAAAAAAACCTGCCAGTTACGAATTGTAAATAAACGAGGATAAGATGGACTTTTACTCACTACGAGCTGGTGGTGGTAGTTAATGAGGTCTTTGGACGAGAGAGAGAGTGAGGAAAATGCAGGGGGCTCATTTAATGCATTTTGTTCTCTTTTGTTAAAACCTGCCTCTATCATTGGGAACTATGAGGGGCATGAAATTGCACTCTCACTACATGCGCGTGGTTTGAACATGAGGTTGGTTTAGTCTTTTTTTCGAATACCTCAACGCGTAACATACACGCGAGGGGTAATATATTGCTGACGTTATCACCACGTAATCGGATATCTCAATCTATGCCTTCAATAAAGATACTTGGTCAGAGTCCTAAACTATTCACTGAACTTCACATGAAGTCAGGAATTTCATTATGCCATCATTAATTACCATTTCATTAGACAAACTTGCATGATGATTGTATGCTTTTAAATTATATTTATTACATTCTTCTAGTTCTATATATATATATCATACTTCAATACTTTAATTAAATATAATGATACAAATTCAATATTCTAATTCAATTATGAGTTATTCCCCTAAATCTACCCAAAATAAAATAAAATAACAAAAATCAAATAAAAGGGGCTAATGTTGGTAGAAAAATCAAGGTAAAAATTTTGGACGTTTTTCGAGAGCTCGATCATACCTCTTTTGTGCCTAGAAATGAAAGAAAATACAAATTCAAGGCTAAAGTAATTTATTATTGGATAAACCTGTGTAAAAATTAAGTCGAAAAACATAATTATATTTTATGGGTCGGTTTGATTTAATCGCTGACCAATTTAAAGTGTAGTTATGTTTAAGAATTAATTTATGGTTCAGTTAAAGGATTTAATTAAGTTCAAAAACTTAATTATACTTTAAATGAGTCAATTTAATTTTATTAAAGGCTTAATTGGTGATAAATTAAGTTTGGAAGCCTAATTTGGGTTAAATTGAGAAGATCAAAATTTTCAGAGACGAAACTTTTTTGGGTGAAATCGAAACTTAAAATTGAAGAAAAAATATCGTTCTTCCCGGTTTTCTCTGTCGAACAACTCTTTTTTGTCACAACCCATTTTTAATGTTATATAAAAAAATTAATTAAAAAAAACCTTACCCGTCGAGGCATTCCCGGAGCCATGCTCGCCATGCCGGCCACCATGACCTGCTACCTACCACTACAACACCCCATTCCTAGACACCTCTCCCATGCCTTGTAACCTGCAAATTTAGTCTATAAAAAGGGGAAGAAATTTTACACACCAGGTAAAGAGAACAAAGAATGAAATAACACTGAAAAAATTAGGGGAGGAGTATGAAATAATATACAAATAGTGAGACCATCGTTAACAGGAGGTCCTCGACTGAAAAAAATAGAGGAAGAACAGTGAGGATGCATGAAATAACGGGTATACAACATAAAAATAACATGCACAGACAAGAGGAAAATAAGCAGAAAAAATGAAGGAGAGGAAGACAAAGACACAACAGCAGCCAATATCATCTTTTTCTAGTGACCTTAAAACCAGGTGTGACTCATAAGAATTATAGTCGTAATTTTGCGGCTATAAAACACACCCCCATTTCACTGCGCGTCGTCTCCCCTTCAAGGGATGGCGGGGTGTGAAGCGTGAAAAAAACATTGTCACGACATTCAAGATAATAATATTTTAAAAAAAATATAACATGGAAAATAATTCAAGTTTACGTAGATGATATTTTCATGTTTTGTGATAATACTTGATTCTCTAATCCCTTTGCACCAGTGTTTGTGTGAGTAGTTTAGATCTAAAAGTGTTTGACACTGTGTTTAATTTTTTTATATATAAAAATTGATTTTATTTATTTATTTTAAATAAGTTTTTTTAGTTTTTTGGATCATTTGTATGCACTGATATCAGAAATAATTTTAAAAAATAAAAATAAAATTATTTTGATGTATTTTTAAACAAAAAATAATTTTAAAAGCAACACCAGCGACATTTCTAATGTACACTTAATTCTCAAGAATAAGAAGGAATGTGAGAGAATTATCCTTTATAAATATATTAATTAAAATAAAAATTTAAAATTATTTTTATTCTTAATGTAATAAAATTACGGACAAGATATTCTTAATGCCTGAGAGAAAGATAAAAAGAAACTAACCAGTAACTATTTCGCATTAATCAGAATGTAAATGGATTTTTCAATACTAATTTAAGATTAAATTTAATTATTAATATACTAAAATTATCAAGATTTATAGTAGAAGATATAGTAGAAGATACCATGGACCTGTTTATCACTAGATAATAAAAACACCTTTGGAAGACTATCGATCTCTTCTCTTCTTCTCATTTGTTTCTTTTTGTTACTGGAAACTGGTTTTTATCATTAGAGAATAATATAAATTATATATTAAATTATTTTATATTAATATTTTTTTATGATAATTTTAATGTGCTGATTTTAAAACTAAACAATAATTTTTATATATTTTTAAATAAAAAATATCAAAATAATATGACTATATTTTATATGAATCAAATATTAAAAAATCAAATCATGTTCTAAATTTCAAAAATATTTTAAAAAACTATATAAGACAGTACCAATTAAGAGATGATGTTCACTGATCACACCACTATGCCAAGTCTTGGCTCAGGAAAGAGGCACATTTCTGAGGGAGGAATAATAATTGGATAGATAATAAAGGCCCAAAGTGAAGATATGGGCCTAAATGGTTAAGGCCTTTGGGCTTCTTGATGTAACCTAGGCGGTTTCTATTCCATGTAAACCTATATGATTTTGATGTCACAAGATTAATGCACGAGAAAACCACCGTGACCACGTGAACCTTTAACTACGTATTTTTATGCCCTTGTTGTAAGGATATTTAACTGCGTATTTAATTAAATATTTTTTTAAAATCATTTGTTTGAAAAAAATAAAAATAAAAAATAAAAAGAGAAACACACACATTATTTGTTTTCTATATTAATACACCCCTGTAAATTATATATGTTTACAAACACCAAAATAATCTAAACAGCACATTAAATATTTATAAAAATCTATAAATCAGCGTGTTTATCCACGCGTTACCAACACTGTGAGACCGTGAATTCACGCGCCGTCATTGATAAAGGAGGGTAGACATATGGATCTACGAGGCCTCTATCTCCTCTTTAATTTTGGACCTCTATTTAAAAACATCTTTCTCCTACTTAACTGATGTTCTTCTTCATCTCTCGACTTTAAAGGGGGTGTTTTGCATAGCTTTTTGAAAAAAAATTTTTTTTTATTTTAAATTAATAGTTTTGGTGTTTTTAAATAATTTTGGTGTGCTGATGTCAAAAATATTTTTTTAAAAATAAAAAAATATTATTTTGATGTATTTCTAAATGAAAAGCACTTTCAAAAGCAACCGAAACCACACTCCCAAACAGTCACTAATTATTATTTTATTTATGTATCCTTACTGGTTTTTAATATGCTGTCCTCAGCTATGATGAATTTTTTTTATTATTATTATTAATGTGGGTGTCCGAGTCAGTTTGCACGCACCTTGAATAATCTCACAGGTCTTGAAGTGAACGGTCATGTAAATCTCTAGTGGCCATTATATTAGCAACCATAGGGTTCGAACCTGAGATCATAGAAGAAACAAACTCCTTAATAATTGTTTGAGAGTGTGGTTGAAATTGCTTTTGAAAATATTTTTCGTTTTTAAATGCATTAAAATAATATATTTTGACATCAAAATATTAAAATAATCTAAAAAATACCAAAATAATTTAATTTAATTTTTTTTTAAAAAAAAAACATTTTAAAAATGTAACGTCAAACAACAACTTAATTACAAGCTCATAGTCCACCTAGATAGCTACCCTCACCGGTTGTTGATATGGAGGGAGGAAGAAATGAACATTATGGCCGGTTGTTGGAAAGAGTGAAGGTCTTTTGCTAGCAGGGTTTCCATTTGCTTATAAATTACATGTTACGTCATTGTTTTAATTTTTTTATTCAATTTATGTAAATATTAAGGTATAATTTTTAAATTTTGAGATTGAAATATTTATTTAATATAATATTCAACTTTAAATCTTATAATTCTTATTTTTTTATTATAAAATTACATATAAAATAATGATATCCTGTGTAAACTTCAAGAATCATTTATTGTCAATCAACAACTCTTTCTTTCTTTTATGGTCGGTTTACAAGTAAAAACGACCCCGAGTTTGTTTCCCAATCATAATTACAATTAATTTCTTGACTTTTTAGTTATAAGAAGGTTGACCATAGTGCAAGGTTGAGTTACTTTGTGATGTATACCTACTATGGATAATCTAATAAATAATTTTAGGGATTAGGGAGACAATTCTATATTTAAGACAAGGTTTGAAATGAACATGATCGATAAACTCATTTAACTTATAATAACATAAGATCTGACTATTAAATCAAACTTAAATGTTTATATATGATTTTATGGGCAATTGTTTTATCGGCAGTTTGCTGAATGGACTGTTAAGGCTTTTAAAATTGTATTTTGAGCCTTTATGCTCTTGTGTTTTTTAGATTTTATGTTTTTTTTTTTTAATTATGATTTGTGTGTTCCTGCTATCCTTATTTAGCTTTTTTATACACCAATTTGAACTTTTATTTTTATATAAATGCCGTGATGTTCTCTCCAAATATATGTAATGGCATTGTGTGTGTGTGTGTGTGTGTTTTCCAACAACAAAAAAACACACTCCATTTAAATAACTATTAGATTTAAATAATTTTTAAATTGATTTTATTTCACGAGTTAATTTAATGATTTTATTATTTAAAAAATTAATCCAAACTGAGTTTCAAATTGAACATGTTAATAGTTGACAGGATCAAAATCGATAGAGCTGATAAGCAACATGACTTGATAAACTCATTCAGAACATAGTTTAATTTATTTTCTTAAAATGATATGGTATCGAATTATCGATGAGAGGTGGGCCGGCTTTGATAAATAATTAATTGTAAAGGGGTACTTTCTAAAACACTCCCACCCCAATTACATTTTCTTTTAATTTTATTTTAACCACATAAGGTCAGTCGTTGAGCAAGGAGATATTTCTCCACCAATGCTCTCATTATAACCCGAGAAATAATTTGATTTCTCCCCCATTCCGAAGTGGCAACCATGCACACTCTTGAAGCTAGGGCTCCTTAAATTCTGACTGAACCCACTACTGCTACTGTAGCCAATATTAACGCCACCACAATTTCCATGCGGTCCATGATCGGGAACCGGGAACGACAGCCGTTTCTTGGCAGCTGATCCGCCACGTTCTCTCTCCGGCGTGGATGGTCTCTGCCTCGGTGCACTCTGTGGTCTAACTCGAGCCTTTGCCGACTCAGTTGCTGCCATGTAGTTTGGCAAGATTGCAGCAGCTCCCCCGCCTGCACCCATCATTCCACACCGGCCAATATCACTGCTCATGAAATATCGAGAGCTCAAGCTCGGAGTGTGTGCTGCCGAGTAGCACTTGCTTTCTTCTTTCAGGCATCTGGGGCTGGCTGAGCGTACTCGGAGGGGGGCGGGTTTGCAGGGAGAGGGTGTGATCGGAGAATAGTGGTGGAAAGGTGAAGCAACAGAATGTCTGGAGAGTTGGTTTTGCAGGTGATGATTCTGGGTTTGTAATCTCTGAGAATATGAAAATGGTCGAGATGTGTCCATTTCTACAGTCTTTATGTTGCTGTCTTTTCTATCTGTTGATGCCCGGCTACTCGTCTCCCATTGCTTCGTTGCCATCCAGCGATCAAGCCATCTTGCCCTGTCTTCTAGCTCCTTTTCATCGCCTGCTGATGGGTTCCTTCTAGACCTCCATATCTTGATTTCGAGTCAGGTAAACACATGAAAAAATCAATTAACGAGGAAGAACACGTAGTATAATTATTTATGTTCGAGCCCAAAATTATGAATGGTGTTAGAGAATAAATTATTCTTATCTAATAACTTAAATTGAGATGATTTATTAATATGGTATCAGAGTTTTATTGACCCAGTGGTCACAAGTTCAAATCTCACTACCTTATTTTATTCGATATAAATCAAACACAAAATAATTTAAATAATACAAATTTCAAGCAAAAAATACCTTTACAAAGTGTATTAGAAATAATATAAATTCTAAAATGTAATCAAATTAACTTTTAAGAGTAGATGGTTATTTACCAAAGGGTAAGACAAACCTGGCTAGAGAAAGCATAAGCTAGGGCCTTTTCACGTTTTATTGCAGCTTCCTTCTTACTTTCCACCATGGCTTCAATCTCTTCATTGGTGTATCGACGATCATCCCAATCATCTAGAACGGAGCTCACATCTCTCGACTGCTAAGAAAAGCCATTCATTTCTCATCAAGATTGTCTGAAAATCAATTGATTTGCATGTGCATGTATCTTCTCATCATCAATTGTCTGAAAATTTCAGATTTAAACAAAAGGGACTGACCACAGGCTTCCTCTCACGGATGTCGTGGAGATATTTGAACTCCCAGGAGCTGTTAGTCTCAGAAAACATGGACCTTCGGCTCCACTCCTGTGGAACCCTAGCTCGTTGGTCACGGACCAGCTGGTCTTGTACTCGAACCAAAGCTTCCATGCATTGAAGTGTTATCTTTGCTTGCTTTCTTACGTTGTGTCCTCTTACCACAGCTTGAAGCTTCACTAGCCCTTTTAGTGCACGTAGAGCTCTCCTTGCCTCAATAATCAATCAAGATTAATTAATACCAAATCATTGACCAAGAAAGAAATGATAATATTGAAATATACAATATAGCAAGTGATGATGTACCCTTTAAAAAATAATATCACAGCAATCTCCAACGGTCACTTAGAGTGCACTGTTTATGCGGGTTTGTTGTTTTTAATGTTTTTTTTTTGTTTAAAAATATATAAAAAATAATTTTTAAATACAGTACTAAACACCCCAATGTAAGAACACACTTACTAGGTAGCCTCTAAAGGCTGTTTGAATGACAACAGCAGCCCGGAGTTTAGCCCTAACAAGGATAGAAGCTGGTCTAGTGAGCCTAGCAATCTCTGCTGCTGCTTGGGCTGTCACAGCCGCAGCATCAGCTGTCGCAGCGGTGGCTGCTGCCACCGCAATTGCAAGTCTTTTCCCATCATCCAAAGGAGGACACGAAGGTGCGGTGGGAGTACTTGTTTTGTTCGTTACCGCAATATTTTCTTCACGTCGTTGAACTGGGACATGGTTAGCACTGGACGACGGCTTTCTGAAAAGCCATCTTCTTTTCTCTTTTTTCTTCAAAAAAACAAACCGAGAAATCCATGCACCAAGAAAAGAAATCAATACTTTATAATTACACACATGAAGACTAAAGCTAGTCATTGTTCATGGAAACAGTGTCATTAATTACCTTTTCTTCCTCTTCGTGGTCATGCTCCTCTCCCCTTCTGCTACTCTTTTTCTCGTCATTCTCTTTACTCGGAGATCTGAATGCTCTTTTCACTTTGGTCAACCATGAGGTGCCGCCCTTCTTTCCCATGTTGAAAGGTAGCTAGCTAGAGAGCAATAAAAAATTCCTCACATCACACACTACAAACTGCCTAGATAGAGAGGTACTGCGAGGGGTGGTAGATATAGGTGCATGGTGATAATATTCTAGTGGCATTGATTTCTTCCACAATTATTATAACTGTAAGGAAGTGAAATCAATACGCTAGAGAGAGAGAGAGAGAGAGAGGGGAGAGAGAGAGATTATAAGTCTGTGAGTGTGATGTTTATTTGTGCAGAATCTAGCACCGTACTGTTCCAATATATCCGCCAAGACTTGTGTTCTGGTGTAGCGTGGTGGGATGAGATAAAAAAATTAGAATGGATCGAGGTGGGCGAGGCATTGCCAATAACACTGTAAATTAAGATAATGTGATAGAAGAAGACATGGGAGAGATAGATTGTTAGTAGCACACACAAGAATCCAAAGTGATCATACTAAGAATAGCTAGGTAAATTATGTGTCTAGTCCCTCAATTTTTTATTTTTCAATTTTTATCCATACAAATTGGTGCATGTGTAAATAGACTGACCATGCATGGAGTAATATATATTTATATATACATGAAAAACCTCCAATACACTTATTTTATAAGATAAAATTCAGAACATTCCTCGTAAAGAAAGTAAATGAGTGAGCTAGGGAAGAAAAAACATAAATTTTAATAGTTTTGACCCCCGCACCTGCATCTCATTAAAGAATTAATGGTGAGATTTATTTATAGTCACACGTGTTATTCCAAAGAAATCTCGGGCTCGTAGATATGTAATTAAAGGGGTTAATATGACAGAAATCTGAAACTTGAAGGACCAAGATAACAATGTAGCTCCTGGGCTAACTTTTATTGAGCCAGCATGCTTGCCTTTAGTTTAATCTTTCTGTGGAATCACTGACCGCCCCCCTATTACGTTCACGTGTCACGAGCAGGTAGAGGACGAGAGGGAGAGAAAACACACCTCGAAGACCACCAAGCTAGCCAGCCAAGCTAATAGGATCCAGTCGAGACGTTCTTGGGCTGATGGAAAGGGTTTGGCTTCATTTTCCGTTGACTGGTCAAACTTATCTTCTGATTCAAGCAGTCTACTTTCCGAAAATGTTTCTTGTCTGAATCTGTAAATATAAGGACAAATAATACATGTACATGTGTCGCGTCTTGACTCTTGCCCCCATAACTAACGAAGAAGCAAATCAAAACCAAGTTATCGACTCCAATTATATAGTCCTCTGAGATTCATGCTAGAATTTTTACGATGGAACTTGGAACATGAAAGCTGAGGATATGATTTATACTTAAAGTTATTTTATGTGATTGTTAATTTTAAAATTTTGTAGAATTAATTAAAATATATGTAAGTTGATTTGAATATTGATGTTAATAAAAAAAAAGTGAGCTCTTGCACAAATTTTAGCTAATATTCCATTTCAAAATTATTTTTTTATTTGATTCATCGAGAGTTTACAAGGACTATATACAATAAAGGTAATCTTTGTCTAACTCTTTTTATAATTAAAATTGAAATTAAAAAAATTAAGATTGTGTTTGATTCAAGGTTAAAAATTCCAAGTTATATTCTAATAGATGAACTGTTGAAGGTATAAGAAAATGATAAATATATTTGATATATGTATGATAAATATAATTGTTTTCCAAGTTATTTTTCATGATACTATCAAAGATAAAAATACAATCTACTTTTTCGGAATTTGCTTTTCATGAAAACCAAATGGGCTAAAGGCTAAATGAGTCTAAATTGTAACACCTTAACCTTTACATTGTGTGTGAGAAAATAGAAGAGGGAAAAATGAAAGTGTAAAGAATGAAAATCTTAAAGAACAAAATGATTTTTTTTCATGTGTTAAATTTGGAAGGAATGAAAATGAAGAGTTAAATTAAATTTGTAAGAAGTTGTGATATGGAAATTATAATTTTATTAATTATTTATATTTTCTACCAATAATTTTTTTATTCAATTTTTTTTAGATAAGAATAGTTATCCAAACAAGGGTGATAACACAACTCCAATTATTTTTATATAAAAATTCTTTGATATGATATAATAGTAGTAACAAGCAAATACTCACATCTCCAATCAAATTAATACAATTAAGTAAAAGACAATGGTGTCTATGCAAATAACTTTCATCTATAGTAGTGTGTTAAAAAATAATATAAATAATGATGTTTATGCAAATAACTTCCATTTATGATAGTGTGTTAAAAAAAAATATAAAAGTATATATTGAGACTCACCAAACTATTTAAGTTTTTGATTTTGAGTTGAGATGTTTATTTGATATGATATTAAAGATTTCTAATTATACTAAGTATATGGTATTGATTAATTTATACATGTTTCATTATAGTTTTACTTTATAAGTTTTAAACTTAAAGAACTTTCATTTCAGAAACATTAAAGAATAATATAAAATATTTTTTTGAATTTTCTCGATCAATTTAAAATTTTGAATTGAGATAATTAATAAACACGTGGCCATGATAGACGTGTATTGATGGCATTTATATTTACACTTAAGTTAAGCTACAATAGATAACTTCTCTTGCACCTACAACTTTATAACACTCACCCTTTACTTGGGTTAAAGTCCTATATAAACATTATTATAACTATGTCGAGATCAAGTTACAATAGTAAAGAGATAAGGAAAATTCTCTAGTACTATTACTTCCCTATAAGCAAATGCTTGTGTGAACCATCACTAACCCTCTCTCTTTTTCTTTCTCTTCCTCTTCTATAGCCTCATAACATTGAATTCGGATCTGCAAAAGCTGACAAAGTGATATTCAGCTAGCGGGGGAAAGAAATATCTTTCTAGCTAATGTTCAAACAAAACCCCACACACACCCCATGAATTATTTCATTTCGTGGGCAGTAGGTCCACAAGTTATATCAAAGGAGTGGTACTGGTTCGAAAGAGTGGGTGAACATTATTTTAGATGGGGTGGTGCTGGCCCTGCTGACATGAGTGAAAGACTAGGAGGGTGAACTCTTTGGTCCAGTCCCTGGTACCCACTTGTAATCTGCCCCCCAATAATTTTATTCAGACTGTTCTGCGCTGTTGGTTTTGGACTTGTTTCTCAGTCGATAACCAAAAATCAAAACTGTTTTCAATCCAGATTATTATTTTGGAAGGGAAACTTTGTTGCTTAATGTCCCACGAACAAGAGTTAATTCTTCTAGTATAGATTTTAAAATGAGTAAATCAGATGGACAAATGAAAAACTATGATGTTTTTTAGAAGTCAAAATGCTTAGCTAGCACAAAAACTAAACATTTCACTGGTCAATTTGAAAAATTTAGATAAAACATGGGTATAAATTATTTGATTTTTTTTTGTTAAACAAAGTTGCTTTGATTTTTTTTTTAATATTTTTGTGTAAGTTAGGCTGACCATCTCATTATGTGATCTAAAACCTCATCTCAGGTTGACTTGCGAATCAAATTTTAAAACAATGATAACAATCACTCGTGTTGACCCTCTTAACTTGTAACCTTGATATTGCCCTAAACTACCCCCGAGTTGAGTTATAAGATTATGATAATAATGATTTTTATTTTAGGTTGACCATCTTGGTCTGTAACCAGAGTTTTGCCCCAAGTTGACACCCAAATCAAGTCAAAAAACTATGATAACAATGATTTTTAATTTACGCTGGCTCACGTTGGCCCTCATGACACGTGACCTGAGTTTTGCCTCGGATTGAACCTCTATTTGTGTTTTTAAAACTATGATAATAATTATTTTTATTTTATGTTGACTCATTTTAGTAGTTAATCTCACACGTGACTCGAGCCTTGTCTCAAGTTAATCAACATATCAAGTGTAAAACTATGATAATAACTATTTTTATTATTATATTGACCTGGATCACCTCAAACTGTGACCAGAGTCTCGACTAATAACTTGAGTTTTGCTATAAATTGAATGTTGAGTTTTGTTTTAAGACTCTAGTAATAACTATTATTTTAGTTAGATAATTTTAAAATTGATGTTTTATTTACAAAGATGTTTTAAAATAAAAATAAATAAATGCTGTCTCTAAAAACGTATTCCTTCTAATTTAAAAGTATAAAAATGCACTCGAAAAGTATTCAAAAAATCTTTCTCATATATTATTATAAAAGTAAATAAACGAAACGTTAATGTTTTCGAATGGAAAAGACTCGCGCTCCTAAACGAGCCTAAAAAGAGCATTGTTTACAATGTGGAAACATGTGAATCGACCTCGGAATGGGCGAGGCAGACATGGCAACAAAGCGTGAGCCGATTTAAATACTTGCTTGTAGGCTACACAGCCACAGCACGTACTCCCTTTATTTTTACTTAAAAAAATTGAGGCTACACTTCCCCTTTTTTCGATGTTTGCACAAGCAAAAGCTTGGCATTCAGAGAAGAAGACCTTCCCATCACTAAAATCTTCCCTGCGTCTTTGTTAGAATATGAGGCCTTACTTACAAGCTTAAGTTTTTAGATGATATGATTCTTTAACATGGTATCAGAACCTTGTTGATCCAGCGGTCACGAGTTCGAATCTCACCACCCCCATTCTATTTGATAAAAACCAAGCACAAGGTGATGTGGGCTTGTGCAAGTTTCAAGTCTAAAAAGACTTTCACTTGAGGAGGTGTATTAGAGAATAATATAAATCATATTATAGGGCCTCACTTACAAGCTTAAGTTTTTAGATGAGATGATTCTTTAACACGCCTCTCTCTCTCTCTCCATGTAGATTTTTTCATGAAACTTTTTCTTTCAATTACATTAGGCTCTACAGCATCTTCTGGACTTGAAATCTCACACTCACCAATCACCACGCGTACCTTAAACGAGTAGAGCAATATTTTTATTTGGATGCGATAAACTTAGTCTCCGAAAAATATACTTTGTTGGTCTAAATAAACAACGAGTAAAATCTTGATTGTTACAAGCTTTTATAATCTATTGTACAGATCACAAGTCTCTTGTCACCACGCCTCGCCCCATGAAGAGTAGTAGAACAACATCTCTCACACCTGGACGACATACAAGCAAAACAAGATCACCTTTGTTGTTCATCAGCATACTGCCACTACCATCTGTAACCTTGCAATCAGACACTAGATTCGTACTTGAGTTCTTTTGGACAGTCGTGCTTTCTCCGGTCATACTTGATTCATCAATAGCAGGGGAGTGACCAGTTATTAAAATTTCATCAGCAGGAGCCTGATCACCAATATTTTGTTTATATAAAAATTAAATTTAAACAAAAAATCAAATTCTGGTCTCTGGACCGTAATATCATACGCAGAAATTGGCTTGTTTTTCTTGTAATGGGAGGAGCAGGGGCAGAAACAGGGGAGGATGTAATGAGAATTGTTTGGTGCTCTGTCCCATTTGTGGCTGATGCTTCGAACCATACCTTGTTTGGATCTAAAGTCCAATGCAGTATCATCACAAGTAAGTAATCTCAATTTAGTTTGTTTTGGACGAAATGATAATGTTCTGTGTTGGATTTGTGTCAAAACCTGTTGAATGCATAATTGTCTATTTTCGTTCCGTTTGTGGCCGAAATAGCCGAAATATTTCGTACCAGTTAAAAAAACGAGATTAAATGGCGTCACTTTTTACTTCAGTTTAAATTCCGGTCATGTTTTGGATTTTTTTGTCAAATACCGACCGGAAATGTTCCGGTTCGTTCCGCCAGTTCCGTTTCGGTCAAATAGTGGTTTTTTTTTAAATAATAAATAATTTTACAACATCAATCATATCTTTTTATTCTACTGTTAGATTGAGATTAATTTTACGAGGAGTCTCTTGATATATTTATATATATTTGTTAAAATTTCAGAGCAATCAAAAAATATAATGACCTTGCGAGATTGATGATGTCATTCTCGTAATATTATACATGTTCATAATTTTGTTCAGAAAAATCATTTTATTGTGTCTTTTTAGATTAAATTACACAATTCTAAATAATTTTATTTTTGGAATTTGAACTATTTTTTTATCTCAATAGTTTTAGATGATGTCTATGTTGTAAGACCTAATACCATGATCAGAAACAATAAAAAATAAACTTGAGGCATATATTTAGGATATTTTTCAGGATTCAACAAGCTGTTTCATAAAATAAAAAGCATCAGCTTAAATAGCTAAAACAAAGCAAAAACAAAAGAGAAAAACAATACATCAGCAAATGCACGATTAAAATAAATTACAATTTAACTCTCTTTATTTCAATAGTTTTAGATGATTCATACAAGCAGCAACAAAATCTGGAAATAGTGATTTTTTAAAAAGTAAAAATAATATTTTTTAAAATTTGTTTTAAACGTTAAACTATAAAAAATAATTTTAGAATACCAAAAAATAATAAAAATGATTTGTTTTAAAACATAATGTGACCCTGTAAACAAACACATCGTAAGAGGCTGTGTTGTTTCATTTATCACAAGCACAGCCCTTTAAATTTCTATTTATTTATTTGTTTATTTATTTATTTGTTTATTTATTTGTTTATTTATTTGTCTTCTATAGTTCAACTTGTTGAGTTTTAACAAGCTATGATGATATGAACAGCACAACTACTTCTTGAAGGAGGCTAATTATTTCTCATATGTTTTAGTTTCCTTTTTTTATATTTTATTTTATTGATTGTGCTGTTTAAAGAAAAAAAAAACTTGGGGTTTCCCCATAGTATTGAAAGATGACAGAAGATGGGACATGTAATGATGGGTAGTAGGAGCTTCGGGCTTCGTTGTTTTCAAGTGAATATGACTATATATTTTTTAAAATATATCAATATATTTATCTTAAGTTTTAAATACTAGCATATTAATTTAATATTTTTTCAAATAAAATACATCTAAAAATAAAAATTACTATACCCACCATTGTGCTACAGTATTGTTAAAACAAGATTGCCTGTAAATAGGAATTTTCTGCTTCCAATTTGGACTTCAGAACACGGTGTCAATTCGTAACCACAAGCTTTCTTGACTAATTTCCTCTATTCAGCTCAAAATTATCAAGACCATTTCAATATGTTTTCTTTGTTTTTTCAATTGAAATAAAATATTTCAGTTTCAAAATGTTTAGGTATATTATTTTGAGGTTATATTGTTTGTATGTATATGTATATACAATTAAATATATTAATTTAAAATTTTTTTAGTTCAAATCTAAAAATAAAATTATTTAGAATTGTGTAATTTTATCTAAAAAAACAGAATAAAATGATTTTTCTGAACATAATTATAAACATATGTAATATTATGAGAATATCATCATCAATCTAGCAAGGTCATTGCATTCTTCGATTGCTCTGAAATTTTAACATAATATATATAAAAATATATCAAGAGATTCATCGTAAAATTTTATTTTCAATCTAACTGTGAGATTAAGAGATATGCTTGATACTATAAAATTATTTATTATTTAAAAAAAATATTATTTAGCCAAAACAGAATAGACAGAATAAAACTGGAATATTTTGACTGAAATTTAAATCAAAATAAAAATAATACTATTTTATTTTATTTTTTTAACTAGTATAAAATAGTTTCAGGTGGCTTAAATTGCTAAAGGGCGTTGCTTGTGAAAGATCTTCAACCATAACAGCCCTATCTGGTAGCATCTATAAGCCTTCTGGTCAACTACCAGATGCTGCCTAGTTTGACCTTGAGATGCTTCTATCCATTCATGTTTTTTTTTAGTTTTTTTTTTATTTTTTTTAATACAAGTAAACTCCTTTTTTTAAAAAAAATATTTTATAGATAAGTAAACGAGTATTAAACTATTAATCCATGTTTTGCTTGATTGGACTGTCTCCATGATGGGAATAGCCTGGCTCTGACATGGGCTAGGTTTGGATCGAGGAGTATTTCTTTAGCTGGCATGGGCCAAGCATTTTTTTTTAAAAAAAACTAAGATTGCATTGTTATTTACTTTTAAGGTCAATTATCATGTTTGAAAACATGGTTCAATTTATTTTAAAAGATATTTTTTATTTGAAAGTTTATTAAAATGATAATATTTTTTTATAAAATATTTTTGATATTAATACATTAAAATAATTTAAAAATATTAAATTTTTTAATTCAAAATAAATAATAAAAATAAAAAATAAAAAAATAATTTTTTTTAAAAATACTTTTTAAAACAAAGAAACACCTACCTATCTTGGGTGCTAGATTTTCTTAGTCGCCTCTTCTGTTGATTCCCTTTCCGATGTTGTAAATTGTAATAGAACTTATTGCAATTATGTAAGTTGTGTTTTATTAGGATCTCAGGATAAAATAGAAAAGATAAAAATATGTTCATTTTATGATAATTTTAAAGTGAATTTTTTACTTTTAAATTGTAAGGTACAAGAAGATATATTTTTTTTTATCCTCGTTATTTTTATTTTCTGTCCAAGAAAATCTTGACGTGCTCTCCATCTATATATGCCTTTCATGGTTATTAAAAACAAAAGAAAAATGGGGATGACTTTATTTTGTAAGGGAAAAATAAACTTGAATTCATCTGTTTATTTATTATAAATTTTGTCATCATAACTAAGTCCTTGTTTGGAACTGTATTTTAAAAAAAATAATATTTTTTTTATTTTAAATTATTTTTTTAATGTTTTTAGATCATTTTCATGTGTTAATGTCAAAAATAATTTTTAATAAATAAATAAATATATCATTTTGATACATTTCTAAATAAAAAATATTTTTAAAAACAATGCAAAAAATACCCCTACAATCATTAATATTGATGCTATTAATCCCATCATATGGTGTAGACTGTAGAGCCTACTTTTTAGGTATAAAATAGTATGATTTGACAATGATTTACCTTCTTTTGCATAGACATTGAAATAAATTTAACCCCAAGGGGTTGGCCTGGCGGAGGAGGCTTGGGGCTCGCGGGTGTGCTCCCCGTGAGGTCTCAGGTTCGAATCCGCTCAGGTGCAAACAATTTCTTGGGGCCATCGGACTTGGGCGAAGCCCTTGAATGACCCGTGGTGCACTTGTGGGAAACCTGCTTGCCGAGGCCTTGTGCACCCCCGAGATTAGTCAGGCCCAGCGGCCTGGATACTCGGTGCTAATACAAAAAAAATTGAAATAAATTTTATGATCTTGTTAGCCTTGATTACTTACATCTTCGTGCAAGGCATTGTTACCATCAACAACAGTGAAAGCATATTCGGCAGGAAAAATTTTTTTTAAAATTCCCATCAAGAAACTATTCCAAGTATCTTATTTTTTTTAAAAAATATATTTTATGAATTTAGATAAACAAGTAAAATCTGTTTATTCTATAAAAGTATATTTGATAGTAAAAAAAATTTCCCATCACGAAACTGTTGAAGAATATCTATTCTAAGCAGGGTTGTCAATATCGTTTTGTTCCGGCCGGAACGTTTCGTGGTGTTAAAAAAACCGAGATAAAACAACATCTTTTTTATCTCGGTTTTAATTCCGTCCCGTTCTGGAAATACCGGTTAAATACCCACCGGAACGTCTCGGTACCGTTCCAGGTGTGCCGTTTTGGCCTTAAAATCCTCCTTATTTTGATTAACTTGTGGTTGTGTTTCTAATCTTGAAATTATGTTTGTTTGACTTTGTGTTTGTATTTTATAATTTAAAGTTAATTTATCTTAAATTTTAATTATGCTTGATAAATTAATATTTTAATTTTTTTCATATATATAATTAATTAATTAATTATGAATAGTATAATCTCGAAACGGCATGATGAAACACTCCGAAACAGAAACATTCTGTGCCAATAGAAAAAAATAGAATGACGACCAAAATAATATTTGACAAACTTAATTCTAAGTGCCTTGTTTTTTTCAACGAAATTTCATAATCATGGCATTGTGTTTCCATTTCAATCTCCCAGATGTTACCTCTCTCCTTGTTAGGTCCTACATACCTAACAATTACATCCTTTTGAGCTCTCTTTGTACCATTTTCATCCTTATACTCATCACTATCAAACAACACCTCCATGTTTTTATTAGAGTTTTTTTTTCTCTTAAGCCATGGTTGGATATAAATTAAACTATTATTGATATTAGCACATTAAACTACATCCTTATTTCCTTTTTTTCACTTTGATATTATTTCTTTTCAATTACAAGTTATATGCCGGTAAGATTTAATGTGAAGGAATTGCTTTGATTTGCATGTTCTTGTTTATTTGACATCTCATTGAATATTTCAATGTTAGATTAAGATTTGATTTTATGAGATAGAAATTTAGATTAAGCTATTTTTTTATAAATAAAAGTAGTATGGAAAAGCTCAATTTCATTCCTATATATATATATATATATATATATATATTTAGCCCTTCTTGTGTTTTAGTATAAAACTTCTATTTGTTCCCACCCCCCCACCCCATGTTTTCAGCCCTGAATGTTGAGGGAGTAAAGAGAAAGTAAAAGTAGAAAAACAAATGAGAGAAAAAAGATTTGACTTTAGGTCACAAAAATAGCCGGACTTGATATCAACCTTGTAAGTTTGATTGAAATTGTTTTTTGAAAATATTTTTTATTTAGAAATAAATTAAAATAACATTTTTTTTTATTTTTTAAAAATTATTTTTGATATCAGCACATCAAAATAATCTAAAAACATCATTTTTTTAATTTTAAATAAAAAATAAAATAAAATTATTTTTTTAAAAAAATACTTTTAAAATACAGTGCCAAACACCCTATTAAAAAATACGGAGTTCAATAAAAATAGTTTTGTCACATTTTATCATTTAAACATGTTAAAAAAGAAAGAAAGAAGGGGCCCCATTAGTGTTGTTTTTATTCGTCTAGTTTGAAATTATGATGATTTGATTCGACTTTGGACCATATTCTACTCCCTCCTAGAGCCTACCCGACTGATTTTTGACCAATAACCCCTCTCTTCTAATGAAGGAAACTATACATCTCTTGTAAAAATAATTTACACATTTTATTTCACAAAAAACAGTGTAACCCATGAGATCCAACCGCAGAGGCAACTCACTCGGCTGCACACGTGCGTGCCTGAGAACGTAAATATTATTTTTAAAAATATTTTTCATTTAAAAATAAATTAAAATGATATTTTTTTAATTTTTAAAAATTATTTTTGACACCAGTACATATGAAAATAATCTAAAAACATTATTTTTTTAATTTAGAATAAAATCTAAAAATAAAAAATTTTCAATTTGTTTTTAAATATTTTTGAAACATAATGTTAAGTGTGTTTTTGACATCAGCACATCAAAATGATCTAAAAATATCATTTTTTTTTAACTTCAAATAAAAAATAAAAAAAATTCAATTTGTTTGAGAGATATTTTTGAAAAATAGTGATAAACATCCCATTAAAAATAGATATTTCAATAAAAAATGTTTTGTCACAATTTTATCATTTAAACATGTAAAAAAATAGACGAGGGCCCACTAATCTTGTTTTTATTCGTCTAGTTTGAAATTATGATGATTTGATTCGACTTTGCACCCATATTCTAATCCCTCCCACAGCCTACCCGACTGATTTTTGACCAAATAATCCCTCTCTACTAAGAATAATTTACACACGATTTATTTCACAAAAACATTTTTATCCATGAGATCCAACCGCAGAGGCAACTCACTTGGCTGCACACGTGCGTGCTAGCAATGAGTTGAAGTTATTTTTAAAAATTATTTTAACATAGCACATGAAAATATATATAAAAAAATCAATTTTTTTTTAATTTAAAATAAAATCTAAAAAATAAATTTTTATTAATTTTTTTTGAAACATGGTTTGGAGTGTGGTTTTGGTCTTGGCAAAACATCAAAATGTGGTGAGCATGACAATTGACATGATCCGGAAGGAAGAGAGAAGCATTTGAGTCCAATTATGCAAATAATTTTCCATACGGCTATGATTAAGAGGTGACTCTAATTATTTTCAACTAAATATGTAGGTAATTGTCCTTAAGACCATGATTACAGCTACTGAATTATTTCTTCTTCCAAGCATAGGGCTGCAACACATTAGTTAGTTTGGTGGGATTATAACGAACAATGTTTCAGCTACAAACGGCACCACCTCTCAGCTTTTAACATTCTAGTATCTTATCTGTATTTACTAGAAGCCTCCATTGTTGAAGCGGTTCAAGTCACAATTTAGAAAAAATACAACTTAATTTATTATTTTTTAAAAGATAAAAATAACACTGTTTTGAAATATAATTTTTTTTAAACACAAAAAATTCTTAATTGGATTTTTCTAGATTGACTAGATCGCTTGTTAATTTGAGTTTTTAATCGGGTCAAACCAAATAAATTTTCTATTGAAAATGAACTGATCAAGTCCCCAGTTGGCTAGTTCTAGGTAGACGTAGAGAGTCTAGATACCGTGGTAACGATTATTTTTTAAAGTATTTTTATTTTTTATTTTTAAAATTATTTGTAACATTAACATATCAAAACGATCTAAAAAAAGTAAAAAAATATTAATTTAAAACAAGAAAAAATTAACAATTCTGGAAAAAGAGCTTTGAACAGGAGAACAAAGATGATGGTCTTCCTGAGCCTGTTTGGGACGGAGTTTCAAACGCCGTTTTTTTTTAAAAAAATATTTTTTAAATTTTAAATGAATATGTTTTGGTGTTTTTAGATTATTTTGATGTGCTGATATCAAAAATAATTTTTAAAAAATAAAAAAAAATATCATTTTGATGTATTTTAGCACGAAAATCATTTTAAAAAGCTACCGCAATAGCTCTCCCAAACAGTCACATAGATTTTATAACTACGGTATTTTAAATATAAGAAAATAAAAAATATATGACATCAGGGTTGTGGGCATACAAGCTAGAAAGGACCTCTCCGTGTGTGGGACCAGTCGGTAAATCTCACAAAGTGGGCACTCGGGCCCACTACTTGCATGCTCCCAGCCTCTTCCCTAGCAGGGGGTAAGCGATCCGAGGATGAATATTATATAAGTATAAAATCAATTGTATTATTTAGAGGGATATATTTTAATATATAGTTTAAAAAGGTGATCAAACCGGATTATGATTTTTCCATAATTCAACGGCAGAATTATACCTTTTCAACGTGAATTATATAGCACTAAAAAAAAGAAGATTTGAAACAGAAATATTCCAATGAGATATTATCAAGACCGAGTGCTAAAAATACTTTTGGACATACACTTCAATTAGACGACAAAGGGACCTAACCAATTCAAAATGAGATTATGTTATTCTCCATTCTTTGATAGTTCAGTTCTAACAGAAGCAGGCTCATTTGCTAGAAAAACAAACAAAATCCACCACCACCACCAACACCACCACCAGGTGGGAGGAGGAGGAGGAGGAGATCGGTAACATGAATCTAGACAAATATACGCCACTACTATATGTCTACTAAAATCCACAACAATCATGTTGTTTACCCATTAACTTTTATTGTCAAATGTTTGTTTCATGAAAACTTGTCAATCCAAAGTCATGCATTCGTAGGATTAGAAAAATATCTCAGACATACTTGTTAATTTCGTTCCGTTCCGGCCAGAATGGCCGGAACGTTTCGTGCCATTAAAATAACCGAGACGAAATGACGTCGTTTTTGTCTCGGTTTTAATTCCGACCCGTTCTGGAAATTCCGGCTAAATTCCGCCCGGAACGCCTCGGTACCGTTCCGGCTCAAAATCATAATATTTCTTTTATTTTAGAACATTTTACTATCATAATATTTTGGAATTTTAGAGATGTTTCTAATTTTGAGATTATGTTTGTTTGACTTTGTTTGTATTGTATAATTTAAAGTTAATTTATCTTGAATTTAAATTATACTTGTTAAATTAATATTTTAATTTTTTTTTCATATATATATATATATAATTAATTATATATGAGCAGTATAATCTCGAAACGGCACGCCGAAACGCTCAGAAACCGAAACCTTCTGTTCCTATAGAAAAACCAGAACGGTATTGATAACCTTGATCTTAGGCACGTGGAGGTGGAAAAGGGTTTAAGATTTGTTTTGTAAATCTCGGATTCAAATCAAAATATACTCATTTTGTAAAATCCCGGAACAACTAGAATTGTACTCGTTTGTTTAACTTGGACCCATAAATAATATCTAAAAAAATAGGTTTTTAAATCTATTAAAGTGTAGATCTCACCGCATTTAATCACGAAAACAAACCAGCCTTGATTAGTTTTTTTTCCCAGAAAATTCGTGAATTCTGTATTTAAATTGTAAAATTATTTTAATTTATTACTATTTTATCTCTCCAGGCTGTTCTTTCTACACTCACC
This sequence comes from Salix udensis, assembly GCA_029204005.1. Classification (NCBI taxonomy): domain Eukaryota; kingdom Viridiplantae; phylum Streptophyta; class Magnoliopsida; order Malpighiales; family Salicaceae; genus Salix; species Salix udensis. The sequence continues at coordinate 14,168,801 of CM055029.1, forward strand.
AACTACTGATGTTACTTCATTTATATTGCTATTTATTCCAACGGGTTCCTGCACACAAACCCTGTAGGGTATTAACTATGGACATACATAAATAGGATATTTATTTCCCATTTTTTTGGGGTTTATTTTTAGTACCCAAAAATTATTTTTTCTTCAAGTTGTTTGTTCAGCCACCAACCAGTGATGTGACATCCCTTTTCCTGGTACGTACCACTTTATTTTTTCACCGACTGGTCATCCATGACACATGTCACACATCTAATTAATTTTGAGCCAAAAGGAAGAACGAACGCACACGAAAAGCTTCTAGTTGATAAGAAATTAAAGAGAGGGAAAAATATATATTATTTTGATCTTAACACACAACAACTACGTGCTTGTTTAAATAATGTAATAATGAAATCCCAACCATAATATAAATATGTAAATTCAATTAATATTGGACCTACTGGCTCAAGCCTGTAATCTTTCTTACGAATATAATTTTTAATTTCATATTTCCCATTTTTTTTTTTGTAGCGAGATTGTATATATAAACCCTATTATTACCAGAATCCCATCTCTTTAAATCGGGGGAGTAGGAGCAACAAAATCCTTGACGTAAATTTCAACCGACACATGCATAGATGCCTTTAATTTTGGTAGCAATATCTCTGTTCCAGCAAATTTTGATCACATCCAATAGAGCCATCGTTATACAAAAACCTTTTGTATTCTTCCCCGTGCAAACCTTATCCTTCAATAGCTCCTTGATGTTATTTGATGATCTAGCCAGTTCCTGCTAATCAATTATGAACAATGGATTTCCACAAAGAATAAAAAATATCAAGAAATCATCTTCTTTAAAAAGTTTAAGCTGTTAGGTGAGTCCCTGGAATATAATTTATATTATTCTCCAACACATCTCTTCAAGTAAAAACTCTTTGGGACTTGAAACTTGTACAATCCCACCCTACCTTGTGCTTGTTTTTTTTATTAAATAGAATTAGGGTGATGAGATTCGAACTCGTGACTGCTGGGGCAATCAAGATTCTGATACCATGTTAAAGAACCATCTCACTTAAAAGCTTAAGCTATTAGGTGATGTCCTAAAATATGATTTATCTTATTCTTTAACAATCTCTCTCTCTCTCTCTCTCTCTCTCTCTCTCTCTCTCTCTCTCTCTCTCTCTCTCTATATATATATATATATATATATATATATATATATATATATATATAAAAGGGTGAGCTGTGAGTGTTCTATTATCAAGTGCATAATTGTACCAAGCCAAAATTACAGTCCAATTGCCAATGAGTGTGCTAGGAGAATTGCAAATTAATTGGGCTCAATGCATGATACCTAACATACATTAAGTCCTACATGATAGATTAACCTTACCAATATACAAAGACTTGTTTGGTTATCCAATGTTAATCAAAGCTTCTCCTAATCAATTTCTATATTAATTACAATCAAATTTTAGCCATCAATAACTTAGTTGTGATCACTAATGGAAATTAATGACTCGGTCAATTACTTGAGCACCGAAAAAGCTGTTGATGGGTCCTTCAAAACTGACTGATTAACAAAAATACGTATGGATAAACCATATTATTAAAAATTCTAGATGAAGCTTATTAACGTCTATTTGGGATTTATTTAAAACCAATGATTAGTCTTAATCAGATGGTAAGCAGCAAATTAAAGTTCGGATGGATGGAGATAAACCTCTCATGATTTGTCATTTCTCTGTCTAATCTTGTTTAAAGGTTGTAAAATATTCGCAAGGAAGCTGCTTCCCCGAAAATGTGTCTTTCTCCCAAATCAATCGTCATACATGCATCATGTATATGTGTATATAATTAGCCCCTCTTCTCTCTCTCTCTCTCTCTCTCTCTGTTTTTTTCCTCCCCATTTAGCTAATTAATCACATAATTATTTATATTTAGCACACTGTGATGTTGTTCGTCATGGCATGCAACGTTTTTTTCATTGGCAAAACCAGTGGAGACCAAAACCTCATTTTCTATCACCTTGAAAATCGAAAATACCTTTAGATACCAGTCAATTTTATCATGGCAAGCAGAAAATGATCCCTAATTTCCATTAACGTACGTTTTACAAACATTAATTCATAGCTTCATAAAGCAGTCCAGGCTTTCCTATAAATTACTGTAATTCTTACTCATGTCACCGTTGAAATGTTTTTTTTTAATATTCATCCTAATTTTCCATATAATATGTATATAATAGGTAAGAGGCTTGACATGTTTTATCTTAAGAAAAAGAAAAAGAAAAAGATATAAACCTAACACTACTTGAAAGAAGGACTAGTTTTCATCTTCAATTCTGATATAATTTAGACATTGTTCGCGGTAAATAATTTTTTAAGGATTATCTAGATTTTGACCTCTAAATTCTGATATATTTTTTACCCTTCTTTTTATATATATATAAGAAAAGCTTCCATGTTGATTTATATGATTAAAATAAAGAAAAAAAGGTCAACAATGGCGTTTTAAAAAGTGCACGAAGATAAAAAAAAAGACACCCTATTGAAAATTCTCCATACACATGCTCACACATTTGATACCTAAATATATTCTTAAATACACCAACCATATATGTGTGTGTATATATATACACACGCTTCCTTCTCCAAAAATGCAATTAAAAGAGCCATTACGAAATGACACCTGGAACAAATACATAGTACAAAAGATATCTAAGCACTGAATTACATAAGAATTGTCTACATACAAAAGCTTTCTTAGATTTCATGATCACAAAACTCACAAATAAATTAAATCACCTGCATATATGATGATTACGATTCCCATTTTCAAACATATATATATATATATATATATATATATTGTCTACATATTATTTATTGTTATTTTAGGTGCACCTAATTAGTCAAACTATAAGTATTATTCAAAAAATGTCATTTCAAAATAGGGGTCTTGAAATATTCCTGATAATTGATAGATATAGATTGATGACGTTATCATATACCACTGGACAGTCCACAGGCTAGCTGTTAGAGATAAGATTAAATCATCTCAATTAATACTTTTAAATTCAAAGAAGTTTGAATATTGAAGCGCCTAGCAATTTTTAGTTATTATAGAAATAGTTAATTCATATTTTTTTTGAAGACCATGATTATAATTATTGAGTTTGAAGATTACAACGTTAGTTTTTATGCACTTTTGAATTTCCTGTCGACTCAGGATCAAAGATAGAAGGGCTTAAAATAAAATAGAAAAGAACTATTAGTAATTGACCAACCTCTTTAACGTGTTCTTAACCATGTCCTAATTAATTCTCATTGAGTATTTAAAAATTAGATGATCACCCTATCAGATCATCGATCCGAATATTTCATTACCAAGTTGTAATAACCACATGTGATGAGCACATTTTCAATTGGTTTTTTTTTAGAGTTCATTTCATCTAGTTTCTCAACTCTCCCTTAACTTCTTTTTTACCATTATGATCTTATTGAGTCTACTATTTCTCGTTCAATTTAGAAGGGCGTAACATCTCAATCAATATAAAAAAAAAAACTTCTTTTACCAAATCACACATTTTTATGATATTTATTGTGTTTTTAGATTATCGAATGTCGTCAAAATTAATGAAAAGACCTATTGTTTCATTTAACCAAAAAACATTTCAAGATAGAAAAAAATAAAAAAAAATTAGGCTGTAGAGATTAGTTCAATATACATATATAATCAAACCAACCAAATGAAAATATGCTCATAATTCGCACATAAAAGTCCATCCAAGTTTAGAGATTAAGTCACGTTTGATCGAAACTCAGGGTAATTTAGGTTTAAAAAAAACAAAAAAAATAAAAATTAAAAAAAACAAATCAAGGATACAAAACCAGTCAAGACGTACATATGACTCAGAATTCAACAAAGTAAACCCACCAAAATAATTTCCAAAAAAGAAAAAAAAACCAGGAAAGCATATTATTCCATCTAGGAACAATATAGACGACCTACCTAAGGCGTACTATATCTAAGACAAGACCAATGCACTACGCTTTGCTCCCAAATAATGAGTTTCGAGTGGCATCTTGTGTGCTCTATCTTATCTCGACCATTGCAAAAAGACAGTCACCTTTCTCTCTTTTTTATCATCTTTACTGGCACGTAGATTGGGTTTGATCAGACCCCGCCATGGCCTCACTATTCCTCGACAAAACAATAACCAATCGATCAGTGTTTGATAATTGACCTCTTTCCAATATCGCCATGGCATGTGGGTATTATCATTTGGGCGAGTCGGGGTCGACCCCAACACAGCGTTAAAGTCAGCTCTGTGCTATAATTGCCTCGCGAAGCTTTTTCAATATGGTTAACGAATTTAGGTAAGACCTCAATCAGCTGCGGATATGATTACAAGTAGAAAGAGCAAATCACACAGAAACCCTCTTCTTTAAATATGAAAGAAAGACTAACAATTTGTGAATAACATGGACGACATCGTTATTTGAGATACTAAGATAATGGTGTGTGAGTTGACAATGCCATCCCATCTCAAAATATATGTATATATATATATCACCCAAACTTATTTATGCAATACATGCATGCATTATATATAGATAAAGACGACTATAACGTATACATACCTAGATTTTTAAGGTTTCTATATTATTCTATAGGGTATAAAATATCGAGCACTTTTGTTATACCGACAAGTGGCATAAGGGGTCGGATGAGGACGACGGAGATGATGATTTTGTGAAGCTCCACAGGTCATTCTCGTTGCTGTAAACATGAGAAGAGTTTGCTTGAATGTTTGGTGATCCATGAGAATGTTGTAAGTGTGATAACTGCATCTCATCATCAGGAGAAAGACCGAAAACTCGCATTTGGGTCAGAATTAAAGCAAGATAATTGCTTGGATGTCTCCACTCCATGCCCATTAAGCTGTGACGCCACCAGACGATCAAGAGTTGCCCAATCATTAAGCTGCCCGGATTTGGAGTCATGAGTCATTGAGGATGAGGACATGTCGAAAGTGCCATTGCCGACTTGGTTTGGAGAGGAAGGTTCGTTCTCTGTCAGCATATCATCGTATGATTGAGGATAACAAGAATATTTGAAATTTCTATCTTGATCGAAACATGGACTGCTGATTGGAATGGAAGGGAGTGTTGGGCTGTCTAGCCGAGGAAGGTGCATGAATCTTTCATGGAGTCCTTCGCTGAGAAACCTTAAACTGCTGCTGTTGCTGTTGTTGGAGATATTCATGCTGTTTAATGTTTCATTCTCCATCTTGCAAGTCCTTCCCATGTACATAAGTATCTGATCAAGAACTCCTTCATTCCCTGAGCCAAGAATCTGATGAGCCTTTGAATCCAGTGAGCTTGATGAGCCTTTGGGACTCTCTAGGGTTTTTTGATAGTTTTTCTTTCTAAATACCCGGCAAACCACCCAGCCTTCTTCTGGGACTGCCTCTCCGATAGGATTTGAAACCTGCAGGATTCAGAGAGTGAGCAAAATCAATATCATAGAAGAAATACTTAACATTTGTTTTAGACCAAATACATGAAAGAGGATACGAGATCCCAAATTAAAATTTTGTTTTTATCATCACAAAATAAAATAAAAATAAATAAAAAGATAGAATTGTTTGATCTTCGTTTCTGAAATCAACTTTACTTTTGATCATGAAGAGTGAAATCCAGGTATATACTTTTTACATAGCAAAAGTAAAAAGATAAGAAGAAAAAAGAAAAGACAAGACAAGAAGAGGTAAGAGTATGGCAGGATTTCAAAGCGTACAATTAAACTGTATTTTTTTTCTTCTATTAAACATATAAAATATGCTAACGCATAAAGAAGATGGCTTACATTAGTTTCATGGCTGCTGTCATCAAGCCTATATTCATGCATGATCCAATCGGATTTCTGACCATGTGGAGCTCTTCCTTTGTAAAACACAAGAGTCTTTCTCAATCCAATTCTTTTGAAACCACTATAGATGATCTTATCACGGCCAGTAGCTTTCCAGAATCCGGCAGCCGTAGCGCGATTTGTTCTTGTCCCTGTGGGATATTTCTTGTCTTTGTGGCTGAAGAAATACCAATCATTCTGAGGCGTAGATCCTATTTTGCACTTCTCTGCACAGTCCCAATTGTCAAAAAGGGAAAAAAACCTGGTTTGTCAGCAAGATTGGAATACATATGTGGAGGAACAAAAATATACGCAGAGAAAGATAAACATGGAGAGACACCATAGCTAGCTAGCTCAATTCACCTTGGATATCCCATGGCTCGAGCTTATTAAGATCAACCTCACGAATTACATCAAGGTCTATCCTCTCATAAGCAACCTTCTTCCTCAGGTAGTAGTGAAGAAGCTCTTCTTCTGTCGGGTGGAATCTAAACCCCGGAGGAACCTGAGACTGGCCATTGATTGACAGATTCACCATATCGTCGGGCATTTTTGCTGGGGGAAATTTATTGTATAAGCCTGGCTAGGGAGTGAATATATATAGATGATCAATGTACATGTAAAGCTGATGACAGAGAGAAAAAGAGAATAGCCCAGAGATGATCAATATGAAAGAGAAACAACAATGTGTTAAGGAGAGAGGGTGCGTAAAGGGTAATGCAGTCCCTGATGATTTATAATGGTTTGTAGGGCATGTGGGGGAAGGGTCCAAAAATGCATGAAAAGTTTTGGAATCAATTCCATTAGTGTACTTACGGTGGGGTCTAAGCCTCGGAGAAGAGCCAACCACCTAGAAGGAGGGACTAGTAAAGATAGAAAATAGGGTAGGGTTTTTTTAGGCCCACAATATAGGTACTAACAATTGGCCAATTGGGTCCATCAAGAAACCAAAAAAAAAAGAAAAATGAAGCAGCTTTAGCGATAACTATTGGTATTTGTATGTGCAGGGGGCACGCCCCCATCTCAACTACGACCCATGACCTTAATATCTATTTGAAAAGCACCACTAAAACCACCACTATCCTAAAATAATCTCTCTCATTTTCCCCCTCTCACTCTACCTCCTACTCACTCTCTCTAACATGATGTTTATCATTGTGTTTCAAAAACATTTTATTTTAAAATATTTTTTTTAGATATTCTTAAATCATTTTCATACGCTGATATAAAAAATAATTTTAAAAATAATCTCAAAAATACTCGGAAACAGCACTAAGCTTCACTCGTTTTACTTGTGCAACCACCTCAACGACAAGAAGGCAAGGGAGAGATGATGGGGTCGGGAGGCACTGACCTTTCATGGTCCCTATAGGGAGAGAGGGCATGATGGGGTCTGTGGAGACTAAGTAATTTCTATTTTTCTCCCTACCTTTCACCTGTTTTTACTCTCATTTTATCATTGTAGTCACCAACTGTGTACATCATGGTACCAGCATAGGAATAATATGAGAGCGATGATCCATATTTTTGCTCAAACGAGACTACAGATTATCCAAGATTAATACAAACAAGATGTGCCCTGCAAAACCCTAATAACAATGGCTGCAAGAGTCCAATTAAGGAGATCAGCCCTCCAGAATAGGGTCATGTACCCGCAAAATGGTGAGATCGAGAAGACTCTCTTGTAGATCTGCATTTTCCTTTCTTGAACTTATTATATCTTCCCTTTCCATGATTGTACATGGCAACTGCTGAATATTTCGTTGGTAAAAGAAGATACAATTTTCCTCTCGAGTCAAGATGGCAACCACTTATAAGAAAGAATTGGTGAGAGAGGAAGACAATAAAGCTTTCCCGTTTTTTCTTCTTTTTTCCCTTTTTATCGATTAGAGTTGTCCATCCGGTTTCATGCAGTACAAAATCTTTGAAACCTGTATAGTATGGTTGAAGCTGATGAAATGAAATGGGTTTTTTATATTTTAAATGAAATGGGTTTCAGCATCTTTATTGAACCATTGGGTCTTATCTGCTCTTCTACCATATCAAATAGTTTCAAAGAATTCAAATTTTATGGTGGATGTTTCGTTCTTAATTTTATATATTATTTATTTATTCTTGGAGGGATTTGTAGTTTTAAAGATTTATAATGCTAAATTATAATTTTTGCTACAACCTTAAAAATAAATAAATTAATCTACTTTATGCACCTGCTTGGTAGTTATATCGATATTTTGAGTAATTTGTCATTACAATTACATGATATAAAGAACTTCAAGCAGCTGTTTTTATTACCTTTCAATCAATATTTACTTTTAATTATGATACAACTTTATTGACATTAGATCTAAAGGCATTTGTTTTGAATACCATTAAAATTTAATAACACTTAAAACAAATACATTTTTACTAAAGATCTACCATGTAACCATTTAATAGGTGATCCAGTTGTAAGTTTGGGACTAGTCAGGTTTGCGTCCTGCAATTGCTAATATGATGATCACCGAAAATTTCTATGGTCATTAACTCCAGGACCTGTGGAATTAGTCGAGATGCATGTAAGCTGATATGGACACCCACATTAATAATAAAAAAAAGATGTACCATACTTTCCACTAAAACAAGACAAATACAGTATAAAATATATAATGATGAGAATTATGAAATGTGTTAACTATGTAAATCTATGATAGAATTCATTTTAATTTGTTTTTTTAGATAAATATAATGAAAAAAAAATGTGAGCTTAGGATAAAAACTATCATGTATGCAAGAGACAACTTTTTCTTAGTTAGTAATCATTAAAAAAAACCCATCGTTTAGTTAGAAACTGAACTTTAGGCTTGGGGAAAAGAAAAACGAGGCATTCATTCATATATAAAGATAGATCATGAAGTATATATACTGGTAAAGATTCTTGGTGCCCATATATATAGTCTCAAATTAAAATCTGGCTAGGTTAAATTCATCCCATAAGTTCTTACCAATGGCCATCCTGGGGAAAACTCATGGCGAGCATCTCTACGGAATGCTCAGGCTTATCCACAAAAACTCATGATAAAGATGGTGCTGGTCTTATTAATTTGACATTCCTTCAAAAGGGACACCAAAGTGCCTGATAGCATCCACAATAAGCCCAGAGATGGATGTATCATTCATCGAAACAGGAGGAAAATTATCAGCTAAAAGCATTCCCCACACAATTTGATCGATTGGGTCACTCCTTTTTATGACAGCAGACCATAATAAAAGTGGACAATGCGTGTCTCTCTCTATTACAAAAATGGTGCCGATATTGTAGCTTCAATGATTGCCTGAAGAGAGCTGTTTTCAATCCTCGCTAGCTATCTCAGCTTGAAATATCATTCAGATGCACAATTATTAACCAACCAATTTCGTTACCAAGCTTTCAGTCACGGGATGGACACTGATACTTACATGTTGCCTGCCTGCCCAGGATTGGTAAATTTTCGTAAATAATAATATTTATACTTCAAGTATGAAATGTTTTCATTAAAAGGGATACGTCAGAGATTATTTTTAATTCCGTTTTTGGTTTTGGTTTGTGCGGGTTTAATAATTGAATCTATGATTCATTCAAAAGACCTACTTAAGTCTTATGGCGGGATGAATCATTTTCAACTTTATGTATTTCTTTTACATTATTTATTTATTTATTTCATATGGGAATGGTAATTCTAACATACCAAACCAAAACTATCTTCAGCCAGGAGATGAAATGGTAATCGATCGGATATAGGAATATGAAATTAGTAGAATAATTATATTACAATCTAGTCTTGAACGAATCAATTTTAGTGGACGATATATTGCGTGAAGGATCGAAGTGTCCCATAGTTTTATCTCGTCTTAAAATCATCGAAGCATGCAGATCAAGAAGAAGCAACATAAACGGAACCTTAGTGGAACGCGATCGCCTTTCATAGGAGGGAACACCACCAGGTTTCATGACCGATCCTGACGTCATCCTTCGTTCTACATAGGGTAAGAAATTTCTAATCTCCCTTGTAATGAAATAAATTAATGAATCCAATCCTATGCTTCGTCTTTATCATGACTAATGAAGTGGTAATGTAATGATTACTCCACTCCAGCACCTAATTTTTTTGCTCCAATATGCACGAGTTCATATTGGATCGATGACAATTTATCTGGGAAATTGAAAACAACACCCTACCAGAATGCGCAAGCAAGGATTTCTGTGGTTCCTAGCAACAAAACAAAAGACTCCTTCCACATATATTACCAGGTAAGTTTCCCATATGGAAAAAAAGTCTGAACTGTATTTAGAAAAGGGTCTCCACAAGAACGCTCACCACTATATTATTATCTACACTGAAACTCGATTATAAAAGATATATTTAAAAGAGGAGTAGAGTGTTGCATTTGAATTCCGCAATCACTTGATTAAATATGTTATCCCATCATGTTAAAAACTATTTCTAATCTAGCTAAGCACCCAATTAAAGTTAAATAAGAGTAAGAATCTGGTTCTTATTATGTTTTCTTGTAGTCAATGTGAATCGGGCCAAACATTTTGTTAAGTTTTTCATTATACGTTATATATTTAAGTTATTTAACTATAACTTTTGTACGAATTCCTGAGGTTGTTCGTGCTAAGAAAATAATAATAATAATATAAAATACTCAAGAATTGACTTTGTTTGAGTCTGAATTGTCAGGTTCATTAGACTGATCAGATTCATTTTCGAAATTGTCATTCTCGTCACTCATCGGTGGTAGAGCTTTCCAAGTGGTTAGGGTTATGGTTTTAGTTTCTCCCTATCTTCAAAACGAATTTTTCTCAGAATTAGAGCTACTATCATCGAAGTCATTACTAGAGTCAACTTTCTTCTACGCAGTTGGTGAAGGAGCCATCTCTAAAATTGGCTGGATAATCTCACTAACTACATGGTCAAAAACTAGAGGCTTTCGTGTCTGCATTTGTCCCCTAAAAACTACCTTAAATTAACGTAAGAGGTTTCCACTCGTAATTTAGCAGATTAAATCTGTCCCTCAATAATATTTTTCATTCGAAACCCACAATGAACATATATACATTTTTCTTTCTAATAAAAAAATATTTTAGATTTGTCTCAGCATAAAAAAAGCTATTCCCCTTAAACAAAATCCAATCATCTCTCTTTGGACAATTTTTAATACTCCATAACTTTATCACAATCAGTAATCCAGTCCATATCTCCATTGAAACTAGGGATGTCAAGCTTCAAACAGCACTAATTAATCTCATGCTCTGTATTTTTTTCTATCTTACTACTTTAGAAAGTTCAATGGAAGACTAAATTATAATAATTTAATTTCCCATATGCCTCACATAAAATCTCATTATAATCATCTTAAACAAACTCTAAAATTAATTAGTACCTTATAGAACTTTAATCCACCAATTATCAACATTATAAATAATTCTCCAAATAACAAATTCTATTTTTTGATAACAAGGAAACTTGTTCAATAACAAATATGTTTCCAAGACCGATAATCCTCCATTAAATTCTTTCTTTGAAAAATAGTCATCAAAGAAAAGAATCTCTTTGAATCTAAAATGAAGTTTGATTAGTAGTTGTGTTATCGTTGTTGTGCTTGTTGTGCATGTTATTGTCTAAATGAACATAATGAACAACTTGCGATCTGCACAGTAGATCTTGAGTTTCGAGTCAGGACGTTCATCTACTTGTAAAAATCTGGAACAACTGAGGTTTTACTTTTTTTACCCGAGTTCATAAAATGTGTTTTCTGAATGATGGGGATTTCCTTGCATAAGAAAAAAAGAAATAAGTTTAGAAATTGGTTTGCCTCGGAGCAAATCTCCAACTATTTCCTTTTTCTTAGCAACATCTTCGTCTATCAAGCATGTCAACCTACTCCAATACTAATTAACACAACATATATTATGGATAACGTTCCTCAGTCTCTAAATTCTCACAACCCTAAACTATAGAAAAAGAAAATAGGGTTCTCGAAATCCTAAGATTATAAATCTTAACAATAGAGAAACTCCAAAAGCTTTGAAAGTTTTTGAAAATCTTGATTTCGTGAAATCTCTTCTGAAAAATAGCCTACGCATTTGTTTAAAAGCAAAAAGCAGAATATCCTTTATAGTAAAATTCTAGTGAAATTAAAAGTCATAATCTCAAGTACAATTAAGGGAAATTAATAATGAAAATTTCAATACAATAGCTTTCGGGTCTAATTTAGGCTTGAAGATCTCACTCCTTAACTAAAAAATCACCTTTATGGATTTTAATCACCTATATGACTAATTAGCTAAATTAACAGCAATGTCGTTTACATAAATCTACAGTTTATTTATATTTAAATGATCAACATCGATGATCCAACAATATGTATATCATTTGAAGTGGGAACTAAAAAAAATAAAAATTCATGAAAATGACTTGTGTGTAGTCCATGACATACACCAAAACCAGTATGGGAATATTCTGATCAGTAGGATTTTTCTTTAAAAATAGCATCAATAATAAAAATATATAAAGTGGGGGGGAGTGATTACGTGATCACAAGTGAAGTCCCTCGTCAAGTCAAATATCCCCCGTTTAACTATAAAATTCGCACTTCTTTTTGCCTATACCAGACCAAACACCAGTATTCTCTAGTTAAATATTACCATTGATGATGGCATGCATTGACTAAGCAAACATACCACGTTAAAATGATGTGTTTTTTTTTTTAAAAAAAATTATTTTTGATATCAGTACATGAAAATGATCTAATTATACTATTTTTTTTTAAATTTAAAATAATTTAAATTAAAATTCATTTTTTTTTAAAATACTTTTAAAACACAGTGTTAAACAAGTCTAATCACTCTTTATTTTCACCAACATGTACTCACTTTAGCCACTTGCTAACACGATATTAGTGGTGATTATTACATTGGAAGATTAATGGGCATCTCTCTCTCTCCCCCCTCTCTCTCTCTCTCTCTCTGATAACGGTAGCACTAGCTAGCACTACATCAAAAATATTCTGTTATGAGGTCGACTTTGCGAGTCACAATTCTAATCATGATCGTTACTCCTGCAAATTCTATTCTTAATCATGAATTTGGCCAGCAATTGATGGAGCAACCACTTCTTTTACTAACCAGCACTGCCCATTATATCCTCCTCCCCCAATCACCTTACATGCTGTTGTGCTTGGTTGTAGTTGGGGAGAAAACTATGTGAACATAAATGTAATTTCACCTCTCCAAATTCTGCAAACCCCATCTTGAAAATAAACCCATCTTCTTCTCTCAAATGACGTGGGCTGTGACGACACCATTGGATTAGTTCTAGAAAAAGAGACTGATGGTGCAAGAATATTACTTAAATTAAATATAATATGATGCTTGGTGATGATATATATACAAGACAAAGATTCCCAAATGTGCATGCCACGATTTTATGTTTTGCATGAGACGCCATGTAAGAGAAACATTTCTTGTAGTAACTTGTGATGCAATTTATGTAAGCATGTCGGACGACGTAGATGACGATCGACTCCTTGTATGGATTCTTATATATTGTATTTACAAATATTATACGAGGTTTAGATTATTTGTCCAGCATCCAACCTTTTTTGGTATATTTTATTTTGAATAATATTTTTGACATAAAAAAATAATTTATAAAACTAACTTTTTCTTAAAACACTATTAAAATATAAAATCAAACGGAATTCTGTCATAATAATAGAGACTTTATTTCATACAGGGGAATGAAATTTCTTGATCAAAGGGAGAAGGTAAGGAAAGATAATGAAAGCTAGAGTAGTTAAGAAGATAGTCTACCATTAATATATTTTTATTATAAGCTTAGTTAAATAATCTAATAAGATTTAGCTAGAAATTTACTTTATTAAAAAAAAATTGACCGAAAATATTTTTTTTCTTCAAAAAAAATCATATAATATGAAACCCATTCAAAATTGAAATTGATTAGTTTTTTTATTAACATGAGTGTCTGATTTAGCTTATGCATATTTTAACTACTCTCACAGACCGTTAAGTTAATAATCATATAAACCTTCAATTGTTATCATATTAGTAAACAGAGAGCTCAAGTCATAAGCGAGTAATCCTTAATTTTTACTACTAGATGACCTATTAGATAATTAATTAATTAGTATTTTGATAAGACAGGCACTACACCTGAAAATTGAAATTAGTCTCTTGATAAGACAAAACAGCGAGTAAACTTTTTTTAACCGTACAGTAAGTAAACGTGGCATCTTAATTAATAATTACCATGTGATTGAACAGTCCACATGATTTTTATGATGCTTCTTCCCTCTTTCGAAATATCTAAATTTTCCCCTATTGCTTGTCAATTTTTTGGTACCGACTAGGTTAAATTTTTTAATCAAATTATATCCTCTTTTTTTTTGTCGTTTTGCAGGAAACTCATTTCTGCAATCATTTTTATAAGCGTGAGATTTTAATCTGAGAAAAGAATTTAAGGGGTATCTTGCTATTTTTCTTAATTTATTATTTTGGTTGTAGCTTTGCGTGTGTATAAATAATGGATAAATTTATCTATTTATGAATACGATTTAATCTATCTATCTACGTCACTAGCCACCCATATATTTATAATTAAAAAAAAGATAAGAATATAAAAATGATAGCTTCCTCTTTTGATTTTCCAAAGTCGAGATTTAATGCTTGTATCCAGGTAGATAAATTATTTTTCAAACCGATATAAAGGGTGCAAATTTAAAATCATTCTAGAGGGAAAAAAATATATAAAATAAATGTATCTATTATACTCTTTAGAGGCAACCTTTATCATCCAACAAAATCTGAACTGTCATAATAATAATGTATATCTTGAAATTATTCTTAAAAATAAAAAACATACGTAATTTCCAATTATGTAAATAAAATATAAGAAAATGTGTGTATGTGTTTTTCTTTTATTTATTTTTTATTTTTTTCAAATAGATAATAGAAAATATCTATATATATATATAAAAAGTTTTAATAAATAAATAAAAACTTATTAGAGTAGGATCAAATATCTAAAAAAGAAAGAAAGCATATCATTTAATATTTCCATAAAAAAATTTAAAAATACACATTTGCATGCATTTTAGGACTTAATAACCGGTTTAGTGAATCCATGAGAATTTTACCAACATTTCAATAATTCATAATTTTAATTCATGGTAAAAATTATAATATAAATATTGAATGTACAAGTAATTTGATATTGAAATACCTAGGACCAACCAAAAAGTTTCTAGAATTATTTTGATTTTTCATTAATTTTTAATTGGAATATTTTTTTTTTGTCACAACGCATGAGTTGCAAAAAATCCATATACCTTTCAAAATAGGTGAACCCTTATAGGGCATCTAGATGAATCTTTTTCCTAAAAATGTATTTTGAGCAAATGAGACAATAATAAACTCTTGAAAGCTATATTTATTAGTACAAATAAATTGTATCAATCAAAACTTTTAAAGCATATCAAATATTACAATGCAGTTTACCTCAACTAAAACATATCATGAGTGGTAATATATTCTTTTTATATAATTAGTCTTTTACCCTTGAATTTATGATAAAACCAGTTCATTCTATGTGCGGCTTCTTTAAACTTCTAACTATATTAATGGTCACACCCAAAGTCTACACAATTTTAAAGATTAGAGTTGTCATCTAGGTTTTTTTTTCTTCTAAAATGAAAACTAAAAGGATCTGATTTTAAAACTTCTATCATTGGATTCATGTTGCTGCTACCTATTTTGATCATATTTTAAAGTATTTTAGCAGAAATCCAAAAACAAATCAAAATAAAAAATATATATTTTTGATATATTTATATTATTTGTAATATTTTCTTAGAGTTGTCTTAAAATTTAAAATTTAAATATCTTTTCAACATGTTTAACTTTTAACATGTCTTTTACAAAATTATTGATTTTTATCTTTGATTCAACGTTGATGTTTTTTTTTCCTATTTTAAAAAGAACTTAAAAATTAATAAAACAAATAAAAAATATTCGAATCCAGGGAGCAAAGTTGAGGAGAAAGGAAATAAGAGACCAAAATTATTATTTTTTTACCTATATATACAAGTTTCCATACAAGAGAAAAAGGGGAGGGGAAAAATGAAAAAAAGAAGAAAATTTTGGGGAACAAAAATTATTCACTCTCACTCTAACACAACACAATTTTTTTTCATTTTAGTTCTTGTTTCTGAATTTGTGCATTTTGATCCTTAGTTGATTAATAAACTTCTATTTTTTTCAGCTTAACCCTTTTTTTTTGGGTCAATTTAACCATTGCATTCACACATCCTTTTCATTTTGGTTCTTGGTTTTGATTTTTTCAATCAAATCTCTTATTTACAATTAAACTTTAATATTAATGCAATTAAGCCTCAAATTTGATCAAATTAACTCTTAAAACTTGCAATTCGACCCTCGCACATTAATGTCTTCCAATTTAAGCTTAAATTAACCTCAAAAATTAATATTTCTTGCAATTAAGCCTTCAATAAATTCAAATCAACTTTGAAAAATTCCAAATTAATCATCAAACATCCAATTAGGAGTTTTGTATTGAAATTTTCTTGCAAATAGAGCTTGTATTAGTCGAAAATACATTGTAAATATAAGATTTTTCAATCTAATATTTTGATTCATGAGCATTCTAGTATACTCTTCTCAACAATATATGTTTTTTTTACAATGGGCCCTAAAATGAGTAGCAACAATGCTGCATTTTTTTTAATCATTTAGTTAAAATAGAACTAATTTGATCAACTCAGTCTGTGATATGAGTTGCATAGATTTCTTTAATCTTAAGAATGTTTTTGCTGCATTTAGTATATTGTTCATGAAAAAAAACTAGCCCCGCCATGTTGCGCGGGTACAAATAGATGTTGTCCCCAAACTATCACATGATTTCAAAGCTGGTCCCAAATAAAAATAAATTTTCTATTAGATCCCTCACTCATCAAACATCATTATGTTAAGCCCAAAGCTAAAATAATGACAAAACAACGTTGCCTTAAGACAAATAAGTTCTCATTATTTATTATTATAAAGGAAAAAAAATTGAAGGAGAGGGTTAATTAGAGAATTTCCAATAAATGGGGGATCCAATTAGGAATTTTATTTTGAAGTCCCTATTGAGATTTGTGTGATTATTAGAGGATAAATATGTCCTTTGTCATTTAACAAGGTATCCTCCCTGCTAGTGTGGTTAATATAGATGCCGATTGTCTTCCAACTTTGATTTTAGGATCAAACCTGAAACTTTCTAAGTTAATTCGCAAGTAAACAATTTTTCCTTTTTATTGACATAATTTTCTTGAATTCAGAGAATAAAAACATTTTGGGATATCATAATATTTCTTGATTAATGATGCTCATAGGTGTCTCGGGCAAGGGTAAGGCCCCATTTTGCCAGCTAAAGAGTTTGATTAAAGATGATTTAACATCAGCAACAACCAAATTAATTGATGAAACTTCTATAATTAAAGAAGAGAAGTACAGTTCTCCTAAGCAAAATCTTGATAAAGCAGCTTTATAAGAGGGGCCATGATAATAAGGCAATTATTATTCAATGATTTTTTTTTCTTCGTGTGGAGATAATATAGGGACCCTAATTAAAGACTAATGACAAGAAGGCTCTTTTTTGACTTCCTTGCCTCTTATATGTCCCAATTAATAATTAAGTAAAATAGATGTATAAACAAGTGTCAAATTTCCTGTTTAAGGAGCCCTAGTTCAAGTGTTTCCTAAGGCAATGTGTAAGCATATATGGAAAAATATGAACTAGTATACATATTATATTGCCCTACATATTCTGAATTTTGGGTCAACTTAAAAATAGCTACTAAGTTATATTATTTTTGTTATACATTTCAAAGTCATTTTAATAATAAAACACTAGAAACACTGATGCAATGTTGTGTGTGCTTGTTTTGCTCCTTTAAACCGCATTTACCAATAGGAAAAACTGATGTATGATAAAAAAAAATATTTTTAATTATTTTATCGGTGATTCTATTGGTGAATTCAAATGAAAATTGTGAACTTGTATAAAAAAATTTCAAAACCCCTCCAAAAAATTGATTTTTTCTCGGTAATATTGTTGATAAAAAAAATCATTAGTAAATATATTATAGTTACTAGAAAATACTAATGGAATGGATCAGTTAGTAATATTGTGTGTGATGTTTATAATGAATAGTCATAGGAGAATAAGAGAGTTTTTGTGGCTACTCGAAATTACCACCAAATATACCACAAAATATATTTGTTGGTCAATCCGTCCATAATTTTGTGGGGGACAATGTCAGATCATTGTAATTTTAGTTTTTTTGAATCCCATTGTATTTCCCTCCCAACATTTAAATTCCTCCCAACATTTAACAACAGAAATATTATATTGGTAATGGTGTCTATAAAAGTCAAATATCATCTTACATGTATTTTTTTTATTTCCTCCTTTCCCTACTGTAATTTTATTGGTATTTATCAACAGAATGTTTTTGATGGTGTTTACCAACAAATACAGATTTATCTGCTGAATATTTCCGCTGATCAATCTGTCGGTAACAATGTCATGTTATCATACTTTCTAGGTTTTTTGAATTTCACTGTAATTCCCTCATTACATATATAACCGACGTAAATGTTCTATTGATAATAATGTTTGTAAAAGTCAAATATCATCTTACATATATATTTTTTATTATTTATTTTTTCAATGTAATTCCGTCAATATTTACCGATAAAGTTTTTTTGTCGGTGTTTATTGACGGATAAGAAAATGGAAAAAAAACCATGAGGAAAGTTCATAGAAAAATACCAATGACGAAATTATATTGGGGATTCCCTATATATTCACCGAATTTCTTATAGTGAAATAAATCATTTTGTTAATTTTGATTGCATGTAATAGTTTAGAATCATGATATACACGATTAAAAAAAACAGAAAGATATAAAAAAATAGCTTAGTTTGTTTATTTGAGCTACACAAATAAATAAAAAAGAAATTCACTGTTAAGAGTTGAATTCGGTTTGATCTAAAATTCAAGATAATTTTGGGTTATTTAGTTTTTATTTTTTTTTCTTCTCATAACATTACCTGTGAAGGTACACAAAATAATTGAAAATTAAGATTTCAACTTTGACTTAATAAAAATTGATTTATATCATTCTCTAACAAAAAGTGATCACACCATAATAAAAGATGAGAACATTAATACTATGTAAATTAATTGGGGTATTATTTTTTAATAAATTCCATTTTTAGAAAGGTGATATTTATATTACCAAGACATGAAGATAAATAGCTACCATTCCTAAAAAGATTTTAGAGTCAATAGAAGTAAGGTAAATAAATAAATATTTTGTTGAAGAGAAATGCCTAGCTACGTGGTCCACCTTAATAAATCAAAAAATAGATCTCGAAGTTTATAGAGATTTGTGTGGCTGGGGTTATTTCAATTTTCAATACACTACCAACCAATAATTGCTTCTATAAATGTATCCCCCCCTTTTTTTTCTTGATTTGTCATAGCTTCAACTTTACAGAAATAAATAAATAAATAAATAAAAATGGATTTTCCAATCCTTAGTCACGATCTGCAATTAAAAGAGATTTGACTTCTTGTGCACCTTGTCGACTTTGCAAACAAGAAACAATAATTGTCACCTTACTTCAATTATGACGTCATTATATATAATATTTTATGGCTGATTGATATTGGGCACTCGAACCAGTTCCAATGTTTTCTTTTTCACCTTCCTTCTTCTGTTTTTTTGACCATCAGCTTCATAATTTGTTTGATTGATAAATAAAAAAAGCATATAAAATAAAAATAAAAATAAGAATAAAAATAAAAAGATATCATTCTTCCTTGCATTTAAATTTTTCTATTAATTGAAAAGTAACAATATGCTCATGGCCAAAGAGTTATCCCTTTTTTCTTTTGTTAAACTCAAGATTAAGAAATTTTAGATTATGAATTGTTAAGATTTTCAAAATGATCAAATATTGTGGTGAAGGATATTGAAAGGTAATGACATACCAGAAACCTTGAAGCAAAGCCATTAAGGTTTTAGCTTGCTAATACCCTAATAAACCCCTGAATAAACCTATAAAATGAAAGCCAATACCCCTTTAATTATTTTTTCATTGATAACACTTATTTTGGAATTTCAATCCTAGGGTTTCAGTTTAGTACTAAAACTCTTTTATGTCAAATTGTTAAACAATCAAAGCCAATACCCCTTTAATTATTGATGTATGCATGATCTGGCTCATGCTCATGTCTCTATTTGTTTGAAAACTAATACGAATTAACTTTTGTAATTCTAGGATTCAAGATGAGTGTTCTTCATTTTGCTGGTGTTTGATTTTCTTTTTAATATTTTATGTTTTTTCCTATTTGATCCATTCTTGTATTTGGTTTCATTTTGGATTTGTTTTCGAGTTAACACTACCGGGTCAATTTGATAACTGTAAGTTAATTAGGTAATTTTGCCCAAGTTGACCCAAGGCTTAAAGTTTGTTTGGTTATTTCCTTTTTTTGTTAGTTTTTTGGATTTGTTTGACAAGCACTACCTTCAAATTATTTGGGCAATTTTGTCTTTTAGGATACAATGATTTTACCAAACATAACCTTAGATAAATATAAAATATAATTAAAAAATATGGTTATGTAAATATTTCTTTTCTGTTGCATATGACCAAATATCCAAATAATAAGTGCATGTTTTAGTCAAAGTAATTTCATTTTTTTGGGTTTTTTTTTAATACATCTAGGGATTTCAATAATGACTTTACTAAATCCTTGAGAATTTGGACAACATTTCAAAAAAAAAAGTGCAACCAATCTTCCTTTAATTCATGAAAATTAAAGGTAAATATTTTGATAAATATTGGACCTAAGAGTATGCTGATATTAAAAATATCAGAGATTGTCCTGAATGACTCTTAGAGTGATTTTAAATATTCATCAATATTAATCTAGAGTATTTTACCATCGTAATTATATAAATCATTAATCTTGACTAGGTGAACTCTGACATAACACCTACATGGACTTTCAAGATAAAATTTGTTTGGATACACAAGTCCATAATAAATTCAAAAAGCTCAATATTTTCATAAGAATCAGCTGCAAATCTAAACACTTGTTAAGAAACCACCATCTCCCTGAAGTACATTAGAATCTCATAAAAGCAACCTATCTCGATTCTCAGGTAAGACGTGTTAGGAGAGCTAATTATAAGTAGTTTCTTACCCTTCAAACCTCTGAAAAGACTACAACATGAGAGTTTTCTAATAACACAAACCAAATAACTAGATGACAACTTCAACAATGTCAACGCTATCGTGAGAGCCTTGCGACAATTTAAATGTCAAACATATATTCCATTTATATTTTCCACCACCACCACCTCCAATAATAATATCAAATAAATCCCTTTTGTAATTATTTTTATCAATTTATAATATACATGACGGAGAATCTTTTTTATTGAATGGAGGAGATATTTTTGTTTTAGGTTGTATATTTAATTAGATGAAATATAATCTATTTTAAACAATTATAAACATACTTTTTTTTTATATCAATTTGATATGTTCAAAGAAGTAATATTTGTTGAACATACTTTATATAATTGAATACTAAATTTATATAGAAACGAAAAATTAAATTATA
This sequence comes from Salix udensis, assembly GCA_029204005.1. NCBI lineage: Eukaryota > Viridiplantae > Streptophyta > Magnoliopsida > Malpighiales > Salicaceae > Salix > Salix udensis. Next base: position 14,190,445 of record CM055029.1, read on the forward strand.
AATACATTGAGCCATTTTTGCTCAAGTTTCAAAAATGAATTCTCAATGCAGCAACAACAACACAACTTTTCTCAATGTAGCAACAACAACACATCTTCAAAATAATAGAAAAAGTTTCCGAGAGAAATATATGTTCTATGCGTACCAGTCACCGTAGATGGAGTACACAAGCTATTATTTATAGGTAGATCAAAGACCTCTCTCATAAATTTATTAGTTAATTTTTCTCTTCCAATCAAGGCGAAGATTAGACAATCAAACCCCATGATCAAACCCCATGATTTATCTCCATGATCATGAATTTGAATAAACAAGAACATGGATGTGTCATGAGGAGTATAAATGATAATTTCTAACATTATTTTGTAAAAGGAACTCGTTTAAGGAATTAAACTTACAAGGTTTAAAAAACCTTATTATCATCGAACAATAGTCTCTCCCCCGTGTGAACATAGTCAAAACTGGTTTTGTATTGTCATGTTACTTGACACTAATATCTGAATATAATTTGTACTTTCTTTTCGTGACACTCATTCTTTCTTCTTCATGTATTGATAGTTTTCTGAATAATCAATAAAATTTTGATTATTATAAAAAAAAATTGTATATCTAGAAGAGCAAGATACATGCGCGCGCAATATTCATGAGAAATCCATGTCATGAAGCATCTAGAATATTTCTCCCTTGACGGCAAGCATCTTGGTTTGTTGAAGAGAAAATAGTATTTAAGTAGATCATAGTTCAAGGGTAGTTTTCTCATTTCACTATCAAGTGTAATAAGAAATATTTTCAAGGCTTTTCAAAGAAGAACATTTTGATTGAATTACAGGCATTCATTGAATTTCTCCATTATTTTGGTTGCCCTGAAAGAGATTCCATAAACTAATAATATCAATATATGTTCCTAAAAAACATGACGTGATGATAACAGATTTGAGATCTGTATAAGAGGTCTCGAGTTCGTGTCAGGATATGCAACTCTTGCAAGAATGTGAGACAACCAGAATTTTACTCTTTTACCTGGATCTATAAAATCTGCTTTTCTGGAAATGAGGTTTCTTCAAATTCAAAAATAAAAAATAAAAAAATATCAACGTATATTCTGGAATTATAGGCCTTCATTGAATTTCTCCATTATTTTGGTTTCACCAATGGGTAGGTTGGGGAGGGATTGATGGTCGGAGGCGCATGCATCACGTTTACTTACAGTCTCTTGAAGTGGAACGTGCGTTTTGTAGGCGGCTGCGGGTGACCTTCTTATTAATAGCAATGAATTTTGCCATGGGACAATAATTTCAATAGCCCTGTTCATTGATTACTAAGGTTAAAATGTTAATTTAATTCCTTATATATATATATATATATATATATATATATATATATATATATATATATATTGAGTCCTTGTTTCTTTGCAAGCTCATGTCATTCGTCGATATTTTTGGTTTTGATAAATGAAATTGAAATAATAATTATATATACACATCGACTAATATGTATTTAATAAGAAATATTTTATTTGTTTACATTAGTACAATATATCACTTTTCAAAAAATCAGCCACATAACTTTAACAGGAAATCTTATAGACATAAAATAGAAAGATTGAGGACAGTAAATTCTTCTCAATTTATATGCTAAATTCTTCTACAAACCATTCTCAAGTGTCAAAAAATTTGTCGAAATTGAAAAATCCATTTCAATTAAGAAACTGAAGTTATTAGATGATTTTTTTTTAAATAGCTTTATATTATTTCCTTTTAAAATAAAAGTAACTTAAAACTTGAATATACATGAAATGATCATATTCTATGCATGGTGTCCATTAAAAATTTGGGTCGCTTTCATAATTAAATAGCCCTTATCATCTGCGTTTTTTTCTTGTTCAATTGTCATTGCTGACTCCAATAGGGAAGAGATTGTTGCGATAGAGAAGGCCCTTAAAATTTTCAATTGCAACTTTATGTCGAATCAATTTATTTTCGAAGTCAAAAACCAAATTGTAACTCCAAAAATCGTTGGCCATGAAATTCATAATGTTTGCAACAAGAGGAGATCAGGTTGCTTGTTAACCACGGATCGAACAAGGGCTGTAAGAAAAAGAAAGCCTCTCGAGCTATCACAAGAAGACGACGATGGCAATCTGGATCTTCAGCAGCAGAGTGTCAATGTACTGTTGTTGTTAGAGAATAATATAAATTATATTCTGAGGTCTTATTTACAAGCTTAAGGTTTTAGGCGAGATGATTCCTTAACATGGTATCATAGCCTTGTTGTCCCAACGGTCACGAGTTTGAATCTCACCAGCCCCATTCTATTTGATAAAAATCAAATACAAGGTAGAATGAACCTGTGTGCAAGTTTCAAGCCCAAAGAGTTTTCACTTGAGAGGGGTGTGTTAGAGAATAATATAAATCATATTATGGGGCCTCACCTAATAGCTTAAGTTTTTAGATGAGATGATTCCTTAACAGTTGTGAGTTACTGTGGCAAGATAGCTAGGTTGATCTTGTTAGAGAATAATATAAATAATATTTTGTAGCCTCACCTATTAGCTTAAACTTTTAGGTGAGAAGGTTTCTTAACATGGTATCAGAGCATTGTTGACCCAAAGGTCACGAGATCGCATCTCACCATCCCCTATTTTATTTGATAAAAACTAAAAGCACAAAATGATGTGAGTATGTGCAAGTTTCAAGCCCAAAAAAGCTTTCACCTGAGAGAATGTGTTAGAGAATGATACAATTTATATTCTGAAACCTCACCTATTAACTTAAATTTCTAGGTGAAATAGTTGCTTAATATACGTAAATAAAATTACTCAAATCAAGTGAAAGACTGCCACACTCCTTGAGCAAAAAGAGCACTGCAGATTTATGCACAGTAGATTTACGGGGTAAGTGGTGGTCTGATATTGTATTTTAAAATATGTTTTTTTTGTATTTGATCATTTGATATTTAAAATTAAAAATAATTTTTATCAAGTTCCATTAATTAGCAGCGTTAAGGTCTGTGGAGTGGTTGGATAAAAACCTCGTCATAAGAGAGGACACATCAATTTACATGAAATGATCATATTCCATGCATGTATGGTGTCCATTAATAACGTAACAAAAGCTAGTTTTAATTGGAGTAGGGCTGCTATAAATTTTGCTACAACTTCATCACAAACTAATCACCAAACAATGAAATATCGAAGACTTTCCGCCAACTTGAAAAACAATTGCAGAGAAAGAAAAAGAAAAATTGAAATTAATGCTGAAGACGCAATGCACTGCATGTGCTATAATATTATGAACACCTGTTGCTTGCCTGCTGGTTAGGTACCACCTCCCTACTTGAAGCAGGCTTTATTTATTTGAGAAGTATTGCCGAGCTGAAATCGTTGAAATTGAAGAAAACTTGGTTGGTTACTTGCCCCCACAGGATTTCCAAGTTGATGGTGCCATGGCAAGGCAGTGATGTTGACTACGATCGATGGTTAAGCTTTACCAAGTTGAAAGTGTGTGTGATTAGTAATTGTTATTTTCGTTAGTTTTCATTATAGGAATATTATATTTATTGTGAATATTATCATTAGTCTCGAGCAGGTGTGATAACATAAAATTTATGATCTGTAATAAATCTTGAATTTGAGTCAGAACGTATACTTTTTATAAGAGTTCAGGATTAGATTTTTACAAGTTGAAAATGTGTGATTAGTAAATGTTATTTTATTTAGTTTTCATTATAGGAATATTATCATTATTGTGAATATTATCATTAGTCTCCAAATAGCATGGCATGATGGCAGAAGATTTGAGATCTGCGCAGCAAATCTCGAGTTTGAGTCAGGACGTTAACTTTTTATAAGAATCTAGGATAACCAGGGTTTTACTCATTTACTTAAGCTCATAAAATATACTTTCCGGGAGGTGGAGTTCCTCGCATTAAAAAATAATAATAATATCATTATTAATTGCTTTAAAAACGTATTTGAAAGTGATTGATATCTTCGAGCAAGGGCTCTAGACCAGGGAGGGAAACGTTCATAAATCTGTGCACAAGTGAGGCTACCTTCAAACTTAAAACAGAAAAAGAAGAAGATTTTGATGGTTACATTTACTGGTTTGAGTATTATCAAAGGGTTATTGGTGCATGGTTGACTCGAATCAGCAGAAAAAGCAGCAGATTTTTTGTTTTTTCGTTATGAAAATGATCATGGACACATACATCACCATGTCAATTCAACAGAGCAGGTGTTGTTAGCTTTGGAGACACAGCAAAGAACTGTTAACTAAATTAATTTTCAAAGTTGTCATTTGATTTTGTTGAATATTGTCTGTGTATAACACAGATCCGTCAAGAAAAATTACCCCTAAACAATCTAGTAACTATCCTATCTATCAGGAGCATGACTACTTACTTAGACATCTTATCTCATTGCTTGTGTTCCTGAATATTTCTGCAGGGTTTGGTCTGCGTTCAACAATTCCGGTCCTGCTGAGAAAAAAAGAGCACAGCAAGCACAAACACACCGAGTTTAACTCAGGGTGCAAGCCCAATAGTTTTCAAGAGTTGGCCGACGTCACTGCTCTCATCAAAGTGGGCTTTGTTGCTCCCTTTTCATGTTGACCGATGTCATATTAACGTGGATTTCTTTCTGGATCTACTTCTAAATCAGAGGGCTAATCCATTTCCTTATAGAATTGGCCCATTTCCTTATAGAATTGGCCCATTTCCTTATAGAAGAATTTTATAAAATGGTTCTGCTTCAATTTTCTTTTTTCAATTCTTTGATGTTGATCGGGTTGAGTTTATAATTGGGGTGGACTAGGCCTGTGAAATTGCTAAAAAAATTTGGCTAGATGAATGAAGTACGTTTAATATTCTATTTAAAACTCAATCTAAATCAAGTTATAAGTTATAAATTTTTCAAATTGATCTTGGATTTAATAAGTAAGTAATTTATATTTTGATGGGATTTCATTATTACAAAACCAAAATAAAAAAGAAGACAATTTTTGGTTTACAAGACCCCAAGAAACCAATCATGAGTTGATAGCCATCCGATTTTTTATATTGAAGTATTCATGTTTTACATGGCTTTTTTAATCTTTTCTTTGAGAATATACACTAATAATCTATGATCAATGGAAAAATAGAACAACAAAAATGCGAATTGCTGATATTTTTTCTGTGTATGATTAAGAAATAGACTAGTAATTTAATTATAACACAAGACAGAGAGGACTTCAATCAACCTGGAATACTTGGCACTAAATAGCTACTAAACTATCTTTCTTACAAGAAGCATTCCTGCTGCTGGATAGACTCCAGGAATCTGAAAACTCGACAGAAGACGATGACGACGAGAACCCATTTCCACATTTGGCTACTGCTCTCACATTCTCAATCAACTCTTCTGTCCTGGCCTCTTGTGACAAAATCTCCCCTAGCTGCTCTCGACTAATCACGAGCTTCACTTTCCAAAACCCATTATTACTTCTGTAGAGGCTGCTGTACCTGGAGAAAACTTCAGTGTATGACCTCTTTAACGCGCCTTGATAATCTATGGACATCCTATAAGATGCGTCAATATTCGATGAGGCAGCAGCAGATGGTATACTTTTTGATCTAACATGACCTTCTCTTACAATCTGGCCACCGATGTTTGAGTTGTTGAGTGGCAGTAAATAGTAAGACTGTCCTCCTCGGAGCTCTTCCTGCAGAGAAAGTGGTCTCCAAAATAGATCCTGGCTCGGAAAAAGTGCATGGCTGGGAAATTCATTTGTGATGGATCCTGCTGTTATTGGTGTGTTGAACTCCAAGATGCCACCATTAGATGTTATCACCTTTATCACTCCTTCTGCCACTCCAAGGCCTCCAAACAGACAATTTCCCATGCTCGAAGCAAGAAACCAAGCAGAAATACTCTTTTTTTTTTCTTGATGGGTTTAGTTTGGTGGGCAGGAAAAGAAAGTTTCCATAGCTAGAAAAACACAACTCTTCTCTTATAGCTCTAGCTCGGAGGATATTAAAGCCTAGAGAGGGAATGTGTGAGGATAGAGAGAGAAGAAATCATTGCTGGGATTCTTTTTTCAAGAGTGTTCCTCGATCAATCCCACTAGAGAAACAAAAAGAACGAATTAAGGAAGAAAGAGAAAATGTGCGACTACCACCGGCATCACTATTAGAATTTATTGATGTGTATAATATATAGTTCAGCTACATGTTCATACACGGAAAACAATTATATTATTGAGCCTGGCGTCCGTGGTGGATGATAGGCCATGTTCACATTGCTAGCAAAGTTACAATTTTCTTATGGGGCCCTTGTGGCTGGGGAGTATATCATGGTTGTTTTATTAAAGATCTCAGTCAACATTCAATGGAGGAAAGCTAAGGGAACTATAATCTTTTCTACTCTCTCTTTATCAAGTCGTGGTCCCATTAAAGAATTTTTTAAGGATTAATGTGAGTGTTTGTGCCAGGTCAAACGTATTTCAACTAATTCCATGGACTTTGAAGTTAATAATCATATAAAACTTTCAATAATCATTATGTTAACAACTACATGAATAAAGTAACACTAAATAAACTAGGAAAATGATTTACTCCATGTATGAAAAGAAGAAGAAGAAATTATCACTCCATCATGAATATTTTAAACATTAGGGTCACTTCATCATGAGTTATACCACTAGGATTTTCAATAATAGCAAATTATATCATGGAAACAAAACATTAGTTTTTAGACATCTCTTTTATAGGAGAGAATCTCCTCATCATCTAATACATGAATATGTTTTATTTTGTGATCTTTTCTAGTTATGATTATCTAATAATACACAACAATAACCACGAGGGATTGTTGATACCTTCAACCATGGTGATTTTATAGCATACAATAAAAATAATTATAAATCATTAATACAAACAGAAAATTAATGATAATGTTTATTACAAATCAAAACCCTTAAAAACCAAAAGATTATTTACAATCCTTTATATAGAAAACAAATAATATAAAACCCCTATTATAATGCTAAATAGAAAAAATAAACTAGGAGAATTATTCCTGGAAAACAAACTAAAAAACCATAGAAAATATAAATATAATCCAACATCGTGATATCCAACAAACAAATAAATTCATCAGTCACAGAAGACAAAACAAGAAATCCGAAAGAAGAGAAGACAGATACAGTGTATTATAAGAAGAAGAAGAAGAAATAGACAATGATATCTAAGTGGAACACTACTGAAATCCAGGAGGAAAGTCGAGATTTTTCCATTGACTATACTTCGAAAATATTCTCTTTCGGGGTTTCGCTAAGTAGTGCCCAGGAACACTACTAGCTGTGAAATAATTAATAATGTAAATTAATTAGCATACAACATGTCGTTAAGAGTTTCATTAATTATTTAGATTTTCCGTGCAAATGGTTTAAATGCTTGAGACACCCAAGGACCCAGAATACGGTCCTGCTAGAAACCAAACCGTTTTTTTCAATTGCTTTTCTATATTTGTCTTGAAAATCTATTATGATGAGATATCTATAGCTTGAGATTAAGCTTTTTTTTCTTTTTTTTGTGATTTTAGATTCAAATATCGTGATTGTTAATATGATTAGGTTGTCAGTTTCGTTTTGTTTTGGCCGAAATGGACGAAATATTTTCATACCAGTTAAAAAAACAAGAAAAAAACGACGTCGTTTTTATCTTGGTTTAAGTTCCGACCCATTCTGAATTTTTCGGTCAAATACCGGCCGAAATGTTATGGTTTTATTCACTTGTTCCGTTTCGGCCAAATGGTGTTTTTTTTTTTAAATAATGAATAGCTTTACAATATCAATCATATGTCTTAATCCAATCGTTAGATTGAAATGAAATTTTACGAGAAGTCTCTTGACATATTTATATATATTATGTTAAAATTTCAGAGCAAACAAAGAATGTAATAACCTTGCGAGATGATGATGACATTCTCATAATATCATATATGTTCATAATTTTGTTTAAAAAAATCATTTTATTGTGTCTTTTTTTAGATTAAATTGCACAACTCTAAATAATTTTATTTTTGAATTTGAACTAATTTTTTTTAATTATATATATACAAAAAAAGTATAACCCCAAAAAAGGCGCACTGAAACGCTCCGAAACAAAAACATTCTGTTCCAATTGAAAAAACAAAGCACCAATCGAAACGGAATTGACAACTTTGAATATGATGGCTATTGAAAGCTTACATGGTCATTAATTTCAGCACCCGTAAGATTAGTCGAAATGCACGCATGCTGACCTGGATACCATGTTAATAAAAAAACACTAAAAATGAATAAACCTCAAAATAAGAAAAAAGAAAAAAAAGAAGTATTCTTCTTATAATAAGTCTTACCTATTTTTTCTTCTCATGAACCCGAAGGAAGAACATCCACTCAGGAGATGTCTATTTCAAACAATTGATATGGACTGACATACATGACTAACCAGGGCGTGATTGTAGCATAAAAGACTGTGAAAGTCTGCAACTTTTCACGGCCACTTATTTTCACATTTATCATAACCAGTCCGGTCTAATTGGTTGATTAGAGACCAGCAGACCAGACCTCTAGTCTGGTAAGATTTAAAAAAGTTGAAAATTCACTTTACTTTTTCTATTAAAGGTAACCTAATAATCGTAACTCAGCTTTTTTACTTTGAATGAACGTATAGGGTTTCGAGTGTTTGAGCGTGTGTGTTTGCGGTTGTATTGTTCAAATATATATATATGAACAAAATTAAAATATTAATTTAACAAGTATATATTTTTAAATTTTTGATGAAATTAACTTTTAATTATACACATTCAAACGATCTAAAGTCAAACACAAACATAATTTCACTATTAGAAATGACATCTCTTTAAAATTCCAAAAATCTTGTGATAGTAAAATGTTCTAAAACACTAAAACGAAATATTATGATTTTTAAAGCTGAGTAACACTGCGAGCGATTTGAGTTTCGCTTCAGCTGGAATTTAGATCTGAATTTCTAAAACGGACGAATTAAAACCGAGACAAAACGACACCATTTCATCTCGATTTTTTTTTAATGACACTGAGCATTCGGATGAACAAAAGCAAAATTAACAAGCTTCACTTTCCATCTCTCCATTCCTCTTTTTGACATATATTTATAATCAATTTCCTACGGTAAACAAAATACTAACTTTCTTCAGGGATGGTATCAAGCCCTGGCTTCCACCTTTATTTATTATTTTTTGTTATTTTGGATGAATTTGATAAAATAACTCAAAAATAAGTTATAACAATAGGTACTACTCTAATCCAAAGTCAAGCCTTGTGGTCTGCCTTTTAGTTATTTTATCTAGTTTAATTATTTTTTTATTCTATAATTATGTTTACATGCATAAAAAAAAGGTATGGAATGATTAACAATTGATGTTGCATTCACCTATTTCATGTTGTGATCTTCATTTATTTTTATTTATTTTGAATTTATTCTATGTTTTTAATCTATATATAGCTATTGTTTTTAGTTTGTTTCTGATATATAAATGCTGTTTTTTTGTGTGTTTTCACTTAATTTATACATATTAATGCAAGGGTGTTCATCCTTAGTTTTGAGATAGGCAAAATAAAATGCCACTAAAATACTATAAAGGTAAAGAATGATTTAAAAAACATATTTTATATTATTTTTT
>CM055029.1:14200145-14288515 GCA_029204005.1 Salix udensis
ACTACTTTTAAGAATTATATTAATGTCTTTGTTGTATCTTTAATAATTTTAATTTGAGATATATTTGATTTAAAAATAAAACAATCTCTATATGTATTTAAATTTAAAAGATCGAAGTTGACAATTAGGAATTAGTATTACTGGTGGTTAGCAATTTACTGGATTGGCAACTGTTATTGGAATGGTAGTTAATTGGGCTGTTGGACTTACAACTGTTCTAGGAATGGTAGTTAATTGGGCTATTTGCTGGCTTGGTCGGCCATTCCTTTTTAATATTAAAAAACAAAATATTATTTAGAGTTTTTTTTTAATTATTTTTCTTAAAAGTGATACGAGCTATCTTTGGATTGATATTTCTATTGTTAAAACATATTTTTTTTTTATTATATTATTCAGTGAAAAATAAATTTATTAAATCTAATAAAACTCACACTTTAAATTGTAGATTTAATAAATTAAATCGTGAAAATGAATCAATTTTATATATTATCATATCTATTATGAATAATTATGGTGGGTGCTGCTCATGACTCGAAGTCCGGCACCGACACCACACTTGAATTCTCTCCAACTTCTTTTGAGTTGGAATATTTCAGACTCCCTCCATCTTCGTGCCTCTTCTTCTTCAAACTTACAGCCTCAAACCCAACCTTCTTCCACTCCGAAATTATCCCCAAACTTAAACAATCACTCTCACATGCACTCCTTCGCTTCCTCCCTATCGTGAGCTGCCTGACATGGCCCCCTCATCACTCCTCCAGACCAATCTTTGCGTACCATTCAAGTAATGATGCCGTTTCATTCACAGTTGCCGAGTCTGATGATGACTTCGATCGTCTCGCCGGCAATGGAATCCGTCAGGCTGCTGATTCACATCCTTATTCTCCTCAGCTAGTAGCAACTGAAACTAGGCCTTGTTTGTTTACACGGAAAGTGAATTCCAGGAATTCACTTTCCGTGTTTCCAATGTTTGGCAACTATTAAAAAATGAGTCAAAGGAAATTTAAGGAATTCACTTTCCGGTCAATGCTGAAATTTCTTTGAAAACAAAGGAAAGTGTTTTCCTCTCCATAAGGAAAGGAAAACACTTTCCTTTGTTTTCAAAGACACATCTTCGTCTTCCTCAACTCAACGCCGGTAGGGACAGCTCTTCTTCCCTAGCTCCGGTGGCAGCAGCAACCCTTCACCGTCAACCTTGCACCGTCAGTTCTCCCTCTCCATTTGCACTGTCAGCTCTCTCTCTCAGCCTTGCACCTGCTCTCTCTCTCCTTCCCCGACGGTCTCTCTCTCCTCACGCTGCAACAGCCCGGTGCAATTCCTCCTTCGGCAGCGCAGCAACGGACCTCCAGTCGACCACCACGACCCTCTCTCTCCTTCCTCAGCTCTGTCGCCAGACACAGCCCCGCCTTCCTCCTCAGCTCCGGCGACACAGCAGCAGCAGGGACAGCTCATATTTATCAAAATATTTATCAAAATATTTTTGTATCTATTTATCTTTTAAAAAATACTTCATACCAAAAAAAAACCCAAATATATAACTCTTAACATAAACTAATTTGGCTTTCTTCATATGAAAAAAAAAAACTTATTTTAAGGTTTTAAAATTAAAAAAAATATATTAATAAGTTTTACTTAAAAAATATTTCACAAGCTTATTTCTCTATAATATGATATGACATATATTGTTATATTTTATAAAATAAGCTATGTATGAATATAGGATATAATAATAAAATTCATCATTATACTTTTTAGATTTTTATTTTTATTTTAAGTGATTAAATATTTTATATATATTAGATAAACTTGAAAAAAAATTAATTTATTAATAAATTGTTTTCCAGTTCATTTTCCATAACACAAACAAACACTGGAAATTGTTTTCCAGTTCATTTTCCATAACACTACCAAACATCGAAATTCACTTTTCAGGAATTCACTTTCTAAGAATTCACTTTTCAAAAGAAAACCACTTTCCAGCAAACAAACGGGGCCTAAGACAAATATATTGTCGAAAAAGGAGAAGCCCCGCTTCTATTTCCAGAAGATATCACCCCAAGTTTTGACAGGAACACTATGTAGTGCCCAGGAACACTACTTGCTGTGAAATAATTAATAATGTAAATTAATTAGCATACAACATGTCGTTAAGAGTTTCATTAATTATTTAGATTTTCCGTGCAAATGGTTTAAATGCTTGAGACACCCAAGGACCCAGAATACGGTCCTGCTAGAAACCAAACCGTTTTTGTCAATTGCTTTTCTATATTTGTCTTGCAAATCTATTATTATGAGATATCTATAGCTTCAGATTAAGAGATTTTTGTGATTTTAGATTCGAATCTCGTGATTGTTAATATGATCAGGTTGTCAGTTTTGTTTTGTTTTGGCTGAAACGGACGAAACATTTTCATACCAGTTAAAAAAACAAGAAAAAAACGGCGTCGTTTTTATCTTGATTTAAGTTCCGACTCATTCTGAATTTTTCGGCCAAATACCAGCTGAAATGTTATGGTTTTGTTCAGCCTGTTCCGTTTCGGCCAAATAGTATTTTTTTAAAAAATAATGAATAGCTTTACAATATCAATCATATGTCTTAATCCAATCGTTAGATTGTAATGAAATTTTACGAGAAGTCTCTTGACATATTTATATATATTATGTTAAAATTTCAAAGCAAACAGAGAATGTAATAACCTTTAATAACCTTGCGAGATGATGATGGTATTCTCATAATATCATATATGTTCATAATTTTGTTTAAAAAAAATCACTTTATTGTGTCTTTTTTTTAGATTAAATTGCACAACTCTAAATAATTTTATTTTTGAATTTGAACTAATTTTTTTTATTAATATATTTAATTAATTATATATACAAAAACAGTACAACCTCAAAACGGCGCACTGAAACGCTTCAAAACCGAAACATCCTGTTCCAATTGAAAAAATAAAGCACCAATCAAAATGGAATTGACAACTTTGAATATGATGGCTATTGGAAGTTTATATGGTCGTTAATTTCAGCACCCGTAAGATTAATCGAGATGCATGCAAGTTGATCTGGGTACCCATGTTAATAAAAAAAACACTAAAAATGAATAAACCTCAAAATAAGAAAAAAGAAGAAAGTATTCTTCGTATAATAAGTCTACCTATTTTTTCTTCTCATGAACCCGAAGGAAGATCATCCACTCAGGAGATGTCTATTTCAAACAATTGACATGGACTGCCATACATGAATAACTAGGGCGTGATTGTAGCATAAAAGATTTTGGAAGTCTGCAACTTTTCACGGCCACTTATTTTCACATTTATCATAACCAGTCCGGTCTACTTGGTTGATTAGAGACCTGCAGACCAGACCTCTAGTCTGGTCAGATTTAAAAAAAAAAAACTTGAAATTATTTTAATTTTACTAGGTAACCTTAACAAGTTAACTAAGCTAACTTAATACTAAACTGATAAACTCAGGTTTGAGTTTTTCTTCACTCATTTAGATCTGAAATTCTATTTCATTCCTCTCATTTTGCTCGGCTGAAAAAGAAAATTCACTTCACTTTCCATCCCCCCATTCCCCTACTTGACATATATTTATAATCAATGTCCTACATACTAACTTTCTTCAGGGATGGTATCAAGCCCTGGCTTCCACCTTGATGAAGAGTTGAGTCTACACCAAGAAACTTTCTGAAAAATCCCCAATAAGCATGTCTCGTTGGCGTGAGTTCTCATTGAGAGATTAAAGGATCAGTAGAAAAATGATAAAAATCCACTGATTTAAGGGTCAAATTTTATTCTTGCCTTCAAATGTGTATCGTCAAAAATAGAATTGATATTGTTGTATTAACATACTCCTAATCTCTGTAAGAGAGGCCAATGAAATATGTGTGTGTGTGTGTACACATCTTTCAAATTCTGTAATGGGGTTGGGATTTTTTCTTGAAACCTTTGATCCACATATACACAGTTCCCTTCCTCCACCTATACCCATGGAGATCACCAGCGTCCTGGACAACTCCGGAAGTCTTCCACCCATATCTTTCATTACTGAATTAACCACAAAAATGGCCGACGTTTTGACCAAAACTCCAGCCCCTAGTACTGAACCTTCCGCTGTTCCAATTGGGATTAATTTGGACAACACCATTTATGGACTCTAGTCTCAAGTTACCAAAATGTATATCTGCAGTGAACATAAGTTGAGATATATCAATGGGGAACATGGTTGTCAAAATCGTGATTTTGACATGACACGAAAAGGGTTTCGGAAACTCGGATCGTAAGGTCGTACCTGTATTTTTTCGTACAAAAATCGTAAGAACACAGCTAAAATAGTGTAGGTAGAAAAATCGTAAAATCGTAAGTAAAATATTTCTGAATACAATACAATATAATTATGGCTATAAAACTTCATTAGTTAAGGTTCATACATGATTCAAAATAACTTAACAATGCATTACAAAACAATTATTTCCATAGAATTTCATTAGGTAAAAACTAACAAATTTAAAATAAATATTTGACTGATGTGCTATATAGATTAAAATTAGTCTCATGACCGTCATTTTCCTCGTTATTTTCAATACATTCATCAAAAGCACTACTATTGAAAGAATTATCAATACTAATATTGGTACCAACACCGATATTGCTAGTACTGGATCCAGCTCCAACAAATTATTCGATATTAGGACATGAAAATGATTTAAAAACATCAAAAATTATAAATTAAAGTAAATTTATTTATTTCAAAAATTTTAAGTATAAATTTTAAAGCTAATATTATTGATATTCAAGAGTGATTCCATCATATATCATGCTTAAATATTACTTTTATTATATGGCTCTGCTTGGCTGCTAACCACCACATTAATTATCACTCTAAATTATGGAATGTTTAATATTGTAGTTGAGATTGTTTTTAAAGTATTTTTTATTTATAAATATATTAAAATAATATTTTTTTAAATTAAATTTGATAATTACCCATCAAAATAATTTAATTTAAATATTTTAAAAATACAGTTTTAAGTCGGCACTGGATGAATAAAAATAAGACACGAAGTTCCTTTGGTCAATATATTAATGATAACAAAAATTATATTTGAGTTTATAACGGCGTAGTTAAAATTATTTTGTCAAATATTCGTAACAATAGCAATAAAGTGTGATAAACAAAGCTCTTAAATAATGGGAGTTTTTAACATCAACTATCATGTGTTCAATTTTTAACATCAATATTTTTATCTCACGGTTTATGAGGTATCAAAATATCCAAATATGAGATGGCAAAAACTGACACGTGGCTAAAGCACTTAATGCAGCGTTTGCACTCTTACAGAGGAGGTGGAAAAGATGTTGATTGGACACGAATCACACAATAGACAATTCACAATTATTTGAAAATTTTGAAAGATTCAAGATTCTAAAATCCAATCAATCTGGTCTGATTTTATGATCGAGTTTAACTCAAATTAATTTTTTTATTCGAGTTAACAAAGTTTGATGAATTGATTCACAAAATCATATGATTTTACGAGTCAACTCGCGATTTTAACAACCATGATGGTGAATCTCCTTTACCCCCTCAAACAGATCCCTTCTTTCAAAATGGTGCATATGTATTTAAATCTTTTTAATTTCCGGTATGTAGATTTTTTTTAAGATAATGGAATATACTTATTAATTATTAATAAAGGCCCTTTTTTAAACACCTGTGATGATTAGTAAAAATTTAAAAGTATTTTTCATTGAATTAAATATATCAAATTATATGTGATGATTAGTAAAATCCACCTCTCATGTTGACAATTAGGAATTAGTATTACTAGTGGTTAGCAATTTGCAGAATTGGCAACTGTTATTGGAATGGTAGTTAATTGGGCTGTTGGATTTACAACTGTTCTAGGAATGGTAGTTAATTGGGCTGTTGGACTTTACAACTGTTCTAGGAATGGTAGTTAATTATTGTTTGCTGGCTTGGTCGGCCATTCCTTTTTTAATATTAAAAAACAAAATATTATTTAGAGTTTTTTTTAATTATTTTTCTTAAAAGTGATACGAGTTATCTTTGGATTGATATTTCTATTGTTAAAACATATTTTTTTTTATTATATTATACAGTGAAAAATAAACTTATTAAATCTAATAAAACTCATATTTTAAATTTTACATCTAATAAATTAAATCGTGAAAATGAATCAATTTTATATATTATCATATTAGTTATGAATAAAAAATACATTTCATTTGGGATTTTTTTGAGTTTATTTATGAATTAACCTATCTCTAATGAGTTTTTAAATCAGATGTTATAACTATGCTAGCTATACATACCCATCATTCAAATTATCTCTTAAATTCATGAAGAAATTTTTTTTATTATAATAAGTCAATTAACAGCCAGTCCAGCTATGGAGACACTGGGCGCGATATCGTTAAAAGGCGAGGTGCTCGAGCGAAAAAAACACACCGCATCTCTCCTTCCCGCGCGCTCTCTCTCAACATGGCATCACCAAAGTCTGTGAATATTCTTGATATCTGCATGGTGGGTGCTGCTCATGACCCGAAGTCCGGCACCGACACCACACTTGAATTCTCTCCAACTTATTTTGAGTTGGAATATTTCAGACTCCCTCCATCTTCGTGCCTCTTCTTCTTCAAACTTACAGCCTCAAACCCAAGCTTCTTCCACTCCGTAATTATCCCCAAACTTAAACAATCACTCTCACATACACTCCTTCGCTTCCTACCAATCGTGAGCTGCCTGACATGGCCCCCTCACTCCTCCAGACCAATCTTTGCTTACAATTCAAAAAATGATGCCGTTTCATTTACAGTTGCCGAGTCTGATGATGACTTCGATCGTCTCGCGGGCAATGGAATCCGTGAGGCTGCTGATTCACATCCTTATTCTCCTCAGCTACTAGCAACTGAAACTAAGGCACCGCTGCTGGCATTGCAAGTGACATTATTTCCCAACAAAGGGTTTTGCATTGGCATGGAAACCCACCACGCGATGTTTGATGGGAAAAGCGCATCTATGTTCTTTAGAGCATGGGCTTATACATGCAAATATATTGTCGAAAAAGGCGAAGCCCCGCTTCTATTTCCAGAAGACATCACCCCAAGTTTTGACTGGTCTACTATCAAAGATTCAGAGGGGCTTGAGGAGGTGTACCTTAACTTGTGGGTATCCATGGGGAAAAAGTTAGACTCAGGGTTTAGAATCAAACCCAAGAAGTGTGAAGCCATTTTCAAAACTGGACGTGCAACCCAACTTGCTTCGAGCAACGTTTCAATTAACGACTGAAGACATCAAGAAGCTTAGAGAAAGCGTGTTGAATTATCACCACCCTGCAGAAACAGACCCCACTGAAAGACTTAATCTCTCTACTTATGTGTTAGCATGTTCTTATGCATCGGTGTGTCAGGTGAAAGCAAGAGGGAGGAGATACCGACAGAGAGGTTTATTTTTTGTGGTCAGCAGACTGTCGAAGTCGTTTGGACCCTCCTCTCCCACCAAATCATTTTGGTGACACTGTTTTGATCTATCACATTGTTTGTAAAGCTGGTGATTTTATGCAGGAAAACGGAGTTGCTATTATAGCCAAGAAGCTTAGCGATTCGATAAAGCGAATGGAGAAGGGAATTCTTGAAGGGTCAAAGGAAAGACTAGGGGTTGATGTTAAGTATGGGAGCAGAAGTGCAAGGAATTGGTGTTTCTGGGTCGACAGGAATCCAGTTTTACAACAGTTCTGATTTTGGATGGGGAAATGTCGTGAAGGTGGAGCTGTCATCTATAGATAGAGCTGGATCATTTTCAGTGATGGATACTGGAAATGGAAGCGACCGAAGGATTGAAATTGGCGTGGCTTTGACGAGTTCTGAAATGGAATTTTTTGCTTCCTTCTTTTATAATGGACTAGAAATCGTATAGTGCCAGTGGGATGAAGAAAATAAAAGCTTTTATGCATTTGTGAGATTGAGTTTAATACTCTCAGCTCAAGCATGGTTCTATTTCATTAAGTTAAATTAGTTTATTACCTGATAATTGATAGTGTATGAAACTGTAATAGTTGATAGTGTTAGTAGTTTTATTGATCCAGTCCTTGATTTAGTCCTAGTCATTGATTAATTGGTCAAATAATGTCCTGATTATTAGGACTTCAGTTTAGATTTTATTTCCTTTAGTTGCTGATCACGTGATGTGTGATCCCTTTATTTTCTGCATGTTTGTTATGTCTCAGCTATTATAAAGCCTTAGTGCTTTGCCTTCAATAATATTGAGTGTTTTGGATAATCTCTCTTGTCTTTATCATTAGCTATTTTTGGGCAAATTCTTCTGGGCTTTGAAGAACAACATTTGGTATCAGAGCCTGCACCATCAGGCACCTGATTACATCTTGAGTTTGCGAAATCCCACTCTGAATTTCGAAAAGAAACACTGGTGAGTGACACGAGAGAAGTGAGTAAAATTTGACAAACACTGGTGAGTGAAACACGAGTGCCGGAGTGAAATTGTGAGACAAAATCAAGTGAGGAAAGGGGAGTGAAACACGAGTGACAGAGATCATTGTGAGAAAAATCTTGTCAAACAAAGAGAGTGAGATGGGTTCAGAGATGGCAACAGACAAATATGTCCAAGCGGCAATTCCTCAATTCGATGGCTTTTATGATCACTGGGCCATGAGAATGGAAAATCTCCTTCGATCTAAAGAATACTGGGAGATGGTGGAGACTGGAATTCCATCAGTGGATGATGGGTCTGTGACGACAGATGTGCACAAGCAGCTTCAGCTCAAAGATCTGCGAGTGAAGAACTACTTGTTTCAAGCAATTGATCGCTCGATTATGGAGACAATCCTTGATAAGAGCAGTGCTAAGAGTATCTGGGACTCTATGAAACAGAAATATCAAGGCTCTAGTCGCGTGAAAAGAGCTCAATTGCAAGCCTTGCGACGGGAATTTGAAGTTCTGGAGATGAGGGAGGGAGAAAAAGTGGACGAGTATTTTGCTCGAACCCTAACAATCGTGAATAAAATGAAGATTCATGGTGAGAAGATCGACGAGGTCATGGTAATTGAAAAGATTCTAAGGTCTTTGACGTCTCGGTTCGACTATGTGGTCTGTTCAGTGGAAGAATCGAACGATCTAAGTGCACTTACCATCGATGAGCTGCAAAGCAGTCTTCTTGTTCATGAACAAAGACTGAATCGTCACTCTTATGGTGATGAACAAGCTCTAAATATCACTTATGCAGGAGGAAGAGGCAGAGGTGGTAGAGTTGTTTCACGTGGTCGTGGAAGAGGTAGGGGAAGACAGGGATTTAATAAATCCCTTGTTGAATGCTTCAAATGCCACAAGCTAGGACATTATCAGTATGAATGTCCTAGCTGGGAGAAAGGAGCTCACTTTGCTGAAATTAATCCCTAGGAAGAACTTCTGTTGATGGCCCAAACAGATTTGGTCAATCCTAAGGAGACAATGTGGTTTCTGGACTCTAGGTGCAGCAACCATATGACTGGAGATAAACACTGGTTTGTTCAGCTTGATGAGTCATTTCGGCAGGTTGTGAAGCTTGGCAATGACACGAAAATGGCAGTCATGGGGAAGGGGAATATCAAGTTGCGGGTAAATGGCACAAGTCAGGTAATTAGTGATGTGTTTTACTTACCTGACCTGAAGAATAATCTTCTTAGCATTGGTCAGCTGCAAGAACACAATCTGGGCATTTTGATTCGGAATGGGGAATGCCGTATCTATCACCATGAACGAGGACTCATTATGCAGACCAGAATGTCAGCTAATCGCATGTTCATTCTTCTAGCAGAAAGAGTATCACTTCAACAACCTGTTGCTGCATGTTTCAAGGTCACAGCCGAGAGCCAAACTGAATTGTGGCACCGCAGATATGGACATCTTCACTTCAAGGGTTTGAGCACCTTATCACGTAAAAGCATGGTGACAGGTATGCCTCCTCTCGGTGAAACATCATCCACTGTCTGTTCAACATGCATGGTAGGCAAACAACACAGGGAAACTATCCCTAAGAAAAGTCTGTGGAGAGCCACACATCAACTGCAACTTATCCATGCTGATTTATGTGGACCTATTACACCCGAATCCCACAGTCATAAGAGGTACATACTCACATTTACGGATGATTATAGCAGGAAATTGTGGACGTATTTGTTGAACCTTAAATCAGAAACTCTTGCCATGTTCATTAAATTCAAAAATCTTGTTGAAAAAGGATCCAAACATGCTATTATTTGTCTGCGAACTGATCGAGGTGGGGAGTTCACCTCTAGTGCTTTTAGTGAATATTGTAGTAATAATGGGATTCGTAGACAACTTACAGCAGGCTATACACCCCAGCAAAATGGGGTGGCCGAGAGGAAAAATCGCACACTTATGAATATGGTGCGGTGCATGTTAACCGAGAAGCAAGTACCCAAAGAATTCTGGCCCGAAGCAGTAAATTGGGCAGTCCATTTGCTCAATCGTTGTCCAACCCTTGCTGTGAAGGATAAGACACCGGAAGAAGCTTGGTCTGGACTCACCCCATCTGTGGAACACTTTAGAGTGTTCGGTTGCTTAGGACATGTGCACATTCCTGATCAACATAGACAAAAGCTTGATGATAAGAGTCGTCTATGTGTATTTTTGGGGGTCAGTCACGAATCCAAGGCCTACAGGATGTATGATCCTGTGTCCAAGAAAATTATTGTAAGCAAAGATGTGGTGTTTGAAGAAAATAATCAATGGGACTGGACTGGAAATGCAGGGTGCTCAACACTTGAATGGGGAGATGATTTGGCAGATTGTGATTATGAAGATGACCAAGTATGTGAAGATGAACTGAACTGTGATCATAGTGTAAACAGGGAAGATGGACTGAATGTGGAGACCAATGCTCATGAACAACAACAAGTGGACAACACAGACATTGGTCTGCCACTTGTTGCCGAGACTCACAGCCCTGCTCAAGGGAGGAATCTGTCCATTAATGAAGAACAAGACAGTCCAGTTCAAGGGAGGATTAGAAGAGCACCAAGTTACTTTAAAGATTATGTCAGTGGTGATGATTTCTCTGACAGTGATGAGTTGATAAATCTTGTGTTGTTCACAGCCTCAAATGAGCCAATTTGTTTTGAGGATGCTGTCAGGTGCTCAAAGTGGAAAGAAGCTATAGATTTGGAAATCAAATCCATTGAAAAGAATGGAACATGGGAGCTGACCACACTTCCAGCTGGAGCCAAAAAGATCGGTGTCAAATGGATCTTCAAGACCAAGCTTGATGAAAATGGGAAAATTGCTAAACTCAAAGCAAGGCTTGTGGCGAAAGGGTTCTCACAGAAATATGGTGTTGATTACACTGAAGTCTTCGCACCTGTAGCACGATGGGATACTATCCGTATGATCCTTGCACTTGCTGCCGGCAGAGGATGGGATGTATATCAGCTTGACGTGAAGAGCGCGTTCTTGCATGGGGAGCTGACCGAAGCAGTGTTCATCGAGCAACCAAGAGGTTATGAAGTTAATGGAGAAGAAGACAAAGTATACAGACTTAAGAAGGCCCTATATGGACTCAAGCAAGCTCCCCGAGCTTGGTACAATAAACTTGAGTCCTATTTTATCAAAGAAGGCTTTAAAAGATGTCCAAGTGAATACACCTTATTCACGAAAACATTGGAAGGAAAATGTATCATTGTAAGTGTGTATGTTGACGATCTCATCTTTACAGGTAATGATGCAGCCATGTTTGACAGGTTCAAAGACTCTATGAAACTAGAGTTTGACATGTCCGGCCTTGGAAAAATGAAGTACTTTCTCGGTGTAGAAGTCATGCAAACCAGTGAAGGGATTTTTATAAATCAAAGAAAATATGCTAATGAGGTGCTTGAAAGATTTGGCATGATCAATTGCAATGCAGTCAAAAACCCCATGGTACCAGGCTTCAAGGCTGTCAAGGATGAAGATGGAACATGTATAGATGCAACAATATACAAGCAAATGGTGGGGAGCCTCATGTACTTGACTGCCACCCGACCAGATTTAGCATTTGTGGTGAGTGTGATCAGCAGGTTCATGGAGAGACCGACTGAGTTACATCAACAAATGATAAAAAGAGTCCTTCGCTACGTAAAAGGAACCATTGAGCTCGGGATTTTCTACAAAAGAGGTGGAAAAGAAACGCTGACAGCCTACACTGATAGTGATTATGCAGGTGACGTTGAAGATCGAAAAAGCACATCAGGATATGCCTTCTTGATCAGCTCAAGTGCAGTTGCATGGTCTTCCAAAAAGCAACCAGTGGTTACTCTTTCCACCACGGAGGCAGAATTCATAGCCGCAGCTGCTTGTGCTTGTCAAAGCATATGGATGAGGAAAATTCTTGCTACTCTCGGGTTTGAAGGGAATAAATGCACTGATATACTTTGTGATAATAGTTCAACTATTAAATTATCAAAGAATCCTGTTATTCATGGGAGGAGTAAGCACATCGATGTTAGATTTCATTTTCTCCGAGATCTAACAATGGAGGGAACTGTCAAGTTAGAATTCTGTGGTTCTAAGCATCAATTGGCAGATATTATGACAAAGCCCTTGACTTTTGAGACATTTGCAAGACTCAGGGAGCTACTTGGAGTTCGTTCAAGACCAAATATAAACTGACTGCTTGATGGCAGTGCAGTTTAAGGGAGGATTTGTTAGTAGTTTTATTGATTCAGTCCTTGATTTAGTCCTAGTCATTGATTAATTGGTCAAATAATGTCCTGATTATTAGGACTTCAGTTTAGATTTTATTTCCTTTAGTTGCTGATCACGTGATGTGTGATCCCTTTATTTTCTGCATGTTTGTTATGTCTCAGCTATTATAAAGCCTTAGTGCTTTGCCTTCAATAATATTGAGTGTTTTGGATAATCTCTCTTGTCTTTATCATTAGCTATTTTTGGGCAAATTCTTCTGGGCTTTGAAGAACAACAGATAGTGTATGAAACTGTAATGAAACTGTAATAATTGATAATGTATGAAACTGTAATGTATGCATACATTACAGTTTCATACATTATCAATTATTACAGTTTCATTACATAATGTATGAAACTGTAATGTATGCATACAATGAGTATGCATATATACTCATAATGTATGAAACTGTAATATATGCATGCAATGAGTATGGTAATGATTGTGTATAAATAGCTGAGAATTGAATATGAACACTTGATGTTCAACGGAATAACAAAAGATAAGAATTCAATTTCAAATTATCCTCTTCTTCTCTTTCTCTCTCTCAACAAAATTGTCTCTTCTCTCTCTTTCTCTAATTTTTGCATTTCTACATGGTATCAGAGCTTGAAATGCTCATGCAAACACATTGAATTGAAAAATTTCTCATACTTCTGTTTTTCTAATCTGCCAAATTGATGCAAAATTCATAAAAATTGTTACTGCATAATTTGTTGTTTCTTGAACAACTGTTGTATAAACACTGAATTGCCTAAAGTGTGTGATAAAAGCAGCTCTGTGATTTTGATCATCCAACAACAATGGTTACTGCAACACAACTTCAAATTCTTCAATCTCCAACCATGGTTATCATTAATTCGATCGATGACGACGTACATAAATATAACATCTTGCTTATGAGGACGATAAGAAATATTAAACAGCTAATTGATTTTTGAAAATAATATGAGTTGTTGTTATAATTAAACTCCCAATCCTTCATAGCTGGCACATTAAATTCGGATTTTGGAAGGGTGGAGAGTAGAAATCTCATGGAAAAAGGATGACACACCCGTTCTTCTATATAAAACATTTTATATATGCTATCCTATTTCCATCCATAACTTATTAAGTGTGTCGGCCTGAGGCCAACAAGCTAGACCAGTTTTAAATGTCCATACTTTTGTATTGGTCATTTGGTTTTTTGTCTCTTTTTTTTTCATTCCCGTTATTAAATATGATATTTATTTTATTTATCCTTTGGTTTTATTTTTTAAATTTCATTTTTTAATATGAAGATTTTAATTCTTTGAGCTTCCTTACTCTTTTTTTTTTTAATTTCATGTTTTAATATGGATATTTTATTTAATTTTATCTTCTAATATTGAATTGATTTTTTCAAGATCTACAAAGTGAACAAGTTCATGTTGAGAAACTTTCATACAATTTAACTTTCATAATTCAAAATAAATATGCTATGAACTGTCTCTTTTTGAAGAGGTCCACACACAAATTATATATGTAAATATATATACATATAACTCCTCAACCCAAATTCCTGAGTTGTCTTTCTCAAAATAATTATTTTGCCTGTATTATGCAAGTGGAAATGCTGTCCTTGATCTAGACCACGCAAAAAAAGTAAACTCATTTCCCCTCATTAGAGCAGCGATAGTTTATTCTCATCTCGTAGCCTACAAATAATTGCAAAAAATAGCCAGAGCACTTATTAGACATGCTATTTTTGGTTGAGTCAATCGCTTTAGACTTTTCTCAATAGTAATCCATGGCTGTTCATGTCAATTTTAGCGTGCTCGTTTACTTTTTTTCAGATTGTACGAAGTTTACACATCTCCTTTTATCTAGCTAATCAACTACTATAAATACCTGCAAAATGTAAACACATCCATGCTATAGTATCAAACATACCAAGAGTTATCTAAACATGGCAATGCTTTTGCAAGCGAGAAGAATATTGATGCAAACCCTTCCTAGATGCAGCTCAAACTCATCCCCAGCCTTCGTTAAGCTACTAGGATTGGCGTCACGGGGCCTGCACGATAATGTTTCGAGAAGTAAGTTGTTCGATCCGAATGCGACTTCAGGGAATGTCATCACTTGCAATGGTAAGAATTAACATCCCATGTTGATCCATCCGTGATCGAAACTTTCGTTGTCAATTCATGTTTCTCTCTGGTTTTTATGGTCATCAAGCTGCCGTTGTTCGGGGTCCGAAACAACCTTTTCTTATGGAAACTATCCGAGTTGATCCCCCGAAGAAGATGGAGGTCCGAATCAAAATCCTCTACACTTCAATCTGCCACACTGATCTAAGCGCTTGGAAAGGAGAGGTAACACGACGCTAAACACCCTTAACCTTAATCTACTTTGATTCAGTTTAGGTTCTCGTGCTGATCACAATAAAGTTACTGACATTGTCGTTGCTCTGAAGAATGAAGCTCAGCGAGCATATCCTCGAATTCTAGGACATGAAGCTGTGGGGTAATTAAAACATGTTCCTAGAACTATTATTTGCTCAGTCAGTTCGTGTTTTCTGTGTATTTTATTACCATTTCAAGGAGGTTTGGATACGTTCTGCAGGCTGGTTGAGAGTGTAGGCGAAGGTGTCACAGACCTTAAAACAGGCGACCATGTGATTCCAATCTTCAATGGAGAATGTGGCCACTGTCCCTACTGCACAACTAAGACCACCAATCTCTGCCAAACTTATCGTGTCAACCCATTCAAGAGTGTGATGGAAAATGATGGAAAGTGTAGGTTTTCTACCAAGGATGGAGAGCCCATTTTCCATTTTCTCAACACATCAACCTTCACCGAGTATTCTGTGCTTGATTCTGCCTGTGTAGTCAAGATTGATCCTAACTCTCCCCTCAAGAAGATGAGCTTGTTAAGTTGTGGCGTCTCCACTGGTAAGGAACCCAAAAATCACTGGCAATGAATTCAGAGTATTTTTAATCTTGGACATGTGAAAATTATGTTCAACCTGATTCATTAGGAGTGGGAGCCGCATGGAATGCAGCCAATGTACAAGCTGGATCAAGTGTGGCAATTTTTGGTCTGGGGGCCTTGGGACTTGCAGTAAGTAAAGGCATTCTTGTCTGCTTTTCTAGCCTCACTTGAGAGACATGGCTAGGGCCCGTGAATATGGCCAATATTTTGCTTTGTACTTTTCTTGGTTTCAAAATAATTTACATTTTAGTTTTATTTGAAATTATATATACTTTCAAGAAAGTATTGATGTGGGCACAGAAATACAATGTATATCATTAGTTCTATTTATCCACAAATCAAACAGAAAACATATTTTCATTCAATTCTTACAGGGCACTTGAGCTTTATATAAGCATGTAGAAGAAGATTAGCAGAACTCATAAGCACATGAAGGTGAGCCTAACCTAAATTCTTCTGACCACAGGCTTCTGAAGGAGCTCGAGCCAGAGGAGCATCCAAGATAATAGGTGTTGATATCAACCCAGGAAAGTTCGATAAAGGTATTGGTTCTTCGTATTTCCAATTCCAGCAAAAAAAGAGTGAAGAAAATGGAAAGAAGATACTGAGAGGAAAAATTGAAACGGAAAAAACTGACCTGCCTGGTTTATGCTCTTTTGTTATGGTTGCAGGCAAGGAAATGGGAATGACTCACTTTGTAAACCCTAAAGATATTTCCAAGCCAGTGCACCAGGTTGGCAGCTAATATACATGGAGTTCTGTCCCAGCTTAGTTTGCTGAGCATTTGAATATTAACCATCCGAACAAATTATGTTGCAGAGAATCAGGGAAATGACTGGTGGAGGTGTGGATTATAGCATTGAATGTGCAGGGAACGTTGAGGTTCTTAGAGAAGCTTTCTTGTCAACTCATGATGTAAGTAACCGTTGGCATTTCATTGCTCTAGTTTCACTTTTTGCGTGTGGAACTTGTTAAATATATTCTCGAACCAGATTGTACATCACTCGACCCTCAAAGCTCGTCAGTAATCCTTACATGTGTGAAAGCTTGGATTCAAGCCCTCCTGTTTAGATATGTAGATTTCAATCGGAAAAGGTGGAAAGAACAATTCCTGGGGCAATCAATAATGTTGACAAGTGTGAATTTTGCATGTGGCAGGGCTGGGGAAAGACAGTAGTTGTAGGAATTTATCCCACTCCTAAAATGTTGCCTCTCCATCCAATGGAGTTGTTTGATGGTCGGAGCATCTCTGGGACAATCTTTGGAGACTTCAAGGGAAAGAGCCAACTTCCTGAACTAGCCAAAGCCTGCATGAATGGGGTCAGTTTAACACCAAATTTATCTTTCACATGATTTGTAATTGTTCATTAGCAAGCAACTAGTTTTGAACATTGGACTTTGAAGAGATCGAAGTCATTGAATCTCTTTACGAGCATCCTTGACTTTGTTTCCAGGTTGTGAATCTAGATGGGTTCATCACACATGAACTTCCTTTCGAGAAGATAAATGAAGCGTTCGAGCTGCTCGGTGACGGGAAGGCATTGAGATGTCTTCTGCACGTTTGAGGTCTAACAGGGAATCACTCGAAGCAAATGAGATTCACATGGCAGCAAGTAGTTTGTTGAACACTTGTAATGTAAGAAAATCGAGATTCATTTATTAATCTCTGTCAATAATATCACCATCTGAGTTGTTTTCATGTTTGGGCCGCAAAATTACAGTTTTCATAATTATCAGATCTTGCCAAACTATGAAATGATTTCTTATGGCAACTTCTATTACCTCGGAAATAAGGTTCAATATGAACATGTACAGCCATCAGATCGGACATAATACGGGAATAATTCGGAAAAAACAACTGAAACATTTGAGCGCAACCCAGTCAACTGAAAAGAGCCATCTAAATAATAGATGAAATTGGGACGGCGTCAATTGCCCGACCCTTTACAAGAACCATTCCATTTTTCATATAAAATCTATATTTCAGAAAATGCTTGGATAAGTAAGTGTCAGAAACTGCTCAGAGAAGTTCAAACTTCAGGGCCAGTCCAATCCATATCAGAGTAGCGCCTCAACGTTCCATCCAACTCTATATATTGCTACAATAACCAGAAATAAGTCCTATGATAATAGATATTTAAGGCGAAGGAGGAAAGGATGGTAACATGAAGGTATATAAAACAGGGGGAACATCTTTACATTGGTATATATTGAAGTCAGTTTGAGCATCAAACACTTCAAAGCACGGAAATGCAAGGACCACGTGGTCGCACAGGTGTCTTTGATGGACTCACCCTGAAAATAGAGAACATCAAAAAGGTTATCAAAGCATTTATCACTTCTTCTCGGTCATAAAAAATCAGAATTCTTAGGGGAACTGGTATGGCTTGCAATCTTACCTTATCGGCAACGAACCCAGAACCACACCACTACAGTTGAGAGCAGCTATTGCACTTTCAGCCTGCATTGCGAATTTACAGCAGCTCAAAATGAGTAAAACATATCACTCATAAAACATGAAATCATTCTGATACTGGATACTATATTAGCCAGTAAAGCATAGAATAACAAAAACAGCGCGCAAATGATCACTGTGTGATAATATAAAAATGCAAGTGCACATTTAAAAGTACTAGCAATTTTTTTCTGGAACCATCTTAAAACTACCGGAAGCACCACTATCACTTCAGTCGCTAAAAGTATCATCTGCGTTAAATGTTGATAGTTTAGAGGAAATCTTCCCAGCTTATCAGATGATAATGCAATATAAACATGTATATCTGCAAATACTAGCACAAGCCAGGGCATCAACAATTGCTTTTATGGCCGTAAAGGGGTCCCAACTATGCTAACTGCTACTGTTACTGATGACCCCACACATCTAGGAATTTCAGAGTAAATACCTTGTTAACTAATAACATCTTTGTATGCAAGTGCAGTAATCTGGAAAGATTTCTAAGACAGTGGTAAGAGATGAAACTTGCCTTTATGACAGCCAATGTAATGACAAGAGTTTGATGATTAGACACAGCAGAAGTATTCTCTAGCGTGATAAGAAACAGTCAGAAAATGCTGGTTACTGACGGCTTTCATTCAGACTATCATGAAACCTTATCGAGTTGAGTGATAGTGGAAGGATTTATTTTGAATCCACTTCCCATAAAAGATGTTTGTTTCATTTGGAGCGTTAAGAGAATAAAAGTAACTAATGATTAATAGCAATAAGAGCCTTGACCTACCATTATGTTCTAGATGGGTGCTAAAGTCAAAGGGACAGTCTTAAGTCTTCATTTGTTAACTCTCTGGCACTTAAAAATGGTTTGTTCCAAGGGAAATTATTAAAGAGAATTCTAAACCAACTGTCTCAAAAAGTTGACACTTGACACCACTAAATCACTTATAAGTAGTCCCTTTCAGGATCTACAGGAGCTTAGAGTCCCTACTCAAACCAATCTTGTTTCCCTTAGAATCCTCATTACCTTGGCAAATGCTTCCCTACGCTCCACCTATATTTGTTTGATGTTGAAAGAGAGCGAAAGTTCAGCATTAGAAATAAAGAGGATTAAGCTATTACCATAACAAACTCCACAAAAGCAATACGAGTAGGATGATGATGATCTCCTAGCAGCCTCAGGCGATACACCTGCGTCAGACAAGCCAGACCATAAAGTAAAATAAAATAACCCACTAATAATATTGTAACATCCAGAAGAAAAGAACTTTTGGGTTCACAAGTTGTAATAACAAACCTCTCCACAGAGTGATTCAAAAAAGAGCTTAATATCTGCTTGAGTAAGCTGCCGAATGTTAAACGTTTTAGACTTTGAAATGAACATCAAGTACAATATTTCTCGTGGAGAAAAAAAAGTTATACTTTATGGTGAATAGTAGTACAACACTCACGTTCCTATCAATATTTGTACAGTAGATAGTTCTTGCACACATTTCACGCTCATCATCATTCTGAAATCCAAATTAACTATTGATCAGCAAGAAAATAAAATCAAACTAACACATAAAGGCCTATTGTAAGAAAATTGACATGATTCAATGGCCATATAGCAAAGCATCCTCACCCTGGGCAAAAAGGTTGGATTAACCGGTGCAATAGCTGTTTTGGAGGGCAGCACTTTCACAGGGTAGAATCCAAGCATTGTCCCAGACAGACTCAAGGCAGCCTGTGCACCTTCTGTATATCCAGCCTCCACCGGGTAAATAAGCATATAACCACCACACACACACACACATAATGGAATTCTAAGGTAGGCATCGAATCAATATAGCACAGAAAATCACATTACCCTCATCAGTGAACTCAATAAAGGCAAAACGAAGTACAGAATTGGGATCACCACAGATACGACAGTCGACAACCTGCAGATGAGACAGGAACTTGCTCAAGAGTACAGTTCTTTCAAAGCTGTCTAGATAAGCAGCTAGATTAGTTTTACCGGTCCACAACTAATAAATAGAGCTGCTAGTTGCTCTTCAGTGACCTAATTCCATAAAAGAAGCCAAAAAATTAGTTAGCACAAACAGATGATGCAGTCAGAAACTGCCATATAAATAAAAAGAACGATCACTAAAATCACACAGAAGCATATACCTGTTGATCAATGTCAGAGACATACACAGTCCTGCGAACTATCTCCTCCCGCTGAGCCATACTTGTCCTGCTACTGATTCTACGTTTCACCTGACCAGAATTTTTCTTCTGAAATGAGCAAAAATACCGATCAACAAACCCTATAATTCATAGGCATAAATAAAAGCCCATTAAAGTTCACTAACCTGAAGGGATAATAAAAGCTCATTAAAATCAAATAAAAATGCTCATGAAAGTTTGTATTTTTAATTTGACCATTTTAGACACCTGTGATCAAATTACCTTCGGTCACTCTAAGCAAACAAAATAATAAAGCCAGTTGTATTTGGTTTTTTCACTTCAAATATCCCAACACCACGAAGCACAAGATTCCATCTCCATATTTAATGCTCAAAATATTCAATCGAAGTCCAAAAAAAACCTATCTAAATGAATAAAAAACAACATAGAACAGGCTTTTGAATCTCAAAGTTCCATCGTTTAATCGCAGACCGCTTGGCCTGGTTCAATTAACCCTTGTCAATTCTCTAAAACCGAAAAAAAATACCATACCAAAAACTTTCAAAATTTCACTACCTTTTCTGTTTCTGAAATTTGTAATAAAATATACTTATTTGAATTAAAAAAAAAAAGCATTATTTTTTTACCCTTCTAGCAGCATTTCCATTAACTTGTCCGCTTCTGTTGAAGCCATTTCCATTCATAACCAAGTTGTTGTTGTTGTTGTTCTTGTTGTTGCTGCTACTGATATGGTTGTTTCCATAAAATCCCCCATTAACTCCATTAAGCCCATTAACTCTAACAAAATTGTTGTAGTTGGAATGTGAAGGAGGCACGAACTCAGCAGCCATGGGGTTTAACTTGGAGAATAACTCCTGCAATTCTCTAATCTCCCTCTTGTAACTCTCCCCGCCATCTGATCTCTGCTGATGATGATGATTATGGTGATTAGCCTGATGATGGCCCACCTGGGAAACCTTCATGTACAGAGGCTGAATCAGAGCATTGTTGTTGTGATTGTGATGATCCTGATCATTTGATGGTAATGATGATGATGATACATTTGAGTCCACGCTAATATTCCCCACTTCTTCACTAGCATTATCTCCAACAGCCATGATTTTGTTCTCTAACAAACCTCAAAATCAGCTGCAAAACAAAAAAAACCATTTTTAATTCCTACGAAAGTAACACAACAATACTCAAGGCTAAACTAAAAGACACGGAACCCGCCTCAAAATAACTATGGGGAAACAAAAAACAACCCATCAAAAATAGACATAGAGACAATAACGAAGTTCAATAAAAATCAAAGCTTTACACAGAAAAATATTAAAGAAGCAAGCTTTTTAATTCCTTACAGTGGTGTTTGATGCTGTCTGTGTTTTCTTGTTGTGCTGTCTTTGGATTTTTTCTTGGATCTTAATTTCTTCACATTTTGGTCTGAAAAAAAATGGCAAGTGGAAGAGATTGTTGATGTTTGGTCTTTGCCTTGTTTCCTTTTGTTTTGCACACCTAGTCTGTCAGCCCATACTTCCTTTTCTGGACATCCTTGTATCTTTGTTCTTGTGTTTGGTGGTAATGACAAATTAGTCATCCATTAATAAAATATGTTCCAATTCAGTACTAAAGCCAAAACATTTTTCAATCTTACTATTAGACTAATTTTAAACCCAAATCGGTGGTCCATATATGAAAAATCTTGTGTCTTAATTTAGATAGGTTCATCAGAGTTCATCTAGAGTTCATCTAATTTATTTATTTTTTTATAAAATATCAAAATCTAAAAATAAAAGTTGATTGAATTTTATTTTATAGAAAGGAGACTTGGTCCATTTTTTTTAATTTGGTTTATTAAAATCACTTATTTCACTATATTTAATAAAATACAAATAAAGTTGGCCAACAAGTCACAATTTATGAATAGCTCTTGAATGTCCGGTGTTGATCCGTCACAATTTATTTTTGTATTTGATAATGAATTTAGATGTATTTTAAAAATAAGTTTAGATTGAAAAGGAACTGAATTAGTGATCACGATAAAAATAAAATATTTTAATATGTTTTTAAATGAAAGTATTTTTAAACAATATCATGCACCATGCACTAAGTGTCTACTTAGAAATATATTTAAAGTTGATTTTAAAAATATTTTTATTCATAAATATATTAAAATTAACTCAAACTAAATATATTTTTAAAACACATCCCCTCCTCAGAGAATGCTCCTTCCTGCAGTGTTGCTGCCGCGTCGGAAGCTGAGTTCCGTACTGGTTGGTGGATAATGCAGAAGTGACCGACAGCTGGCCATGAAAGCAGCAGAGGGTGTTTTTGAGATTTGAAGTAACAAACGACAGGTTGTCTTATATTCCTAGGAGATTACTTTTCCATTTGTTTATATTTTTAGCCTTTTTGACTTTCCATTTTTTTGCGATTTCTAGAGGCAGCTGAAGAATATACCGAGGTACCAAAATAATTGGTGAATAATTAAAAATAAAAAAAGGAAAGTTTGAGGAAATTCATGGTTACGGGACTTCAACCATCTAGAACATGGGCCTAGAGACATGGCCCAAAAATTCTGAAGGCCTTGTTGAGCCCCAGATCCAGCTCAAGAATTAAAGTTTTTTCAAATAAAGGAAATTAGTTGTCGTGTTGTAATTATATATATATAGAATATAGAAATAATAAATTAGCTATGTAACACAGTTTAATTTAATTTAATTTAATTATTCCATAAAACTTAACTTATTTTAACTTCTTAAAAATCAAGCTGGAAAACCATAATCCCAATTAATTTTTGTTCTCTAATCTTACATCGTTAAGAAAAAATCAATATCAACTCCAATTTTTTTAAGAAAAAATCCCATAGGCCCATTATCAATAAGCCCAAGGCAACCTATCATCATCCTCACCCAAGCCCAATCCCACAAACGCCCAGCCACCGCTTTCTAATAAATAAAATAAAATAAAAACCCGGACGCAAAAAAATAAATATATTCCTTAAATTTTATAGTTCCGTCTAACTAAAAAAAAAACACAGAAGAAGAACCCTTTTTTTCCCTAATCTCACACAGACAGATCCCTCGTTACAGATTTTTTCTTCCAAAATTTTTCAAGGACATCCTTAAGATTACACTTCTTGACAGAAAATCAACGTTCGAAGAATCCCCCGGGCAAGTTTTCCCCTCAATTCTACGTTTTTCTTGAATTTACAATGTGATTAGGTTTTTTGAATTTAGGGTTAGGTTTTATTTTTTGGGTGGTGGCTTGGGGCATAGAAAAGAATGAAGGGAGGGCGATCTCACCGGTTCCAGACCCACCACCAGTATGATTCACATGAGGACTGGGTGGATGGGTCGTGGACGGTGGATTGTGTGTGTGGTGTAAACTTTGATGATGGAGAAGAAATGGTGAATTGTGATGATTGTGGCGTGTGGGTACACACGCGCTGCTCAAAGTATGTGAAGGGTGAAGAATTGTTTACCTGTGATAAATGTAAGAGGAGGAAGAATCGGGGCAATAGTATTAATAATGATGATAGCGAGGAGACTGAGGTCGCGCAGTTATTAGTGGAACTGCCGACGAAAACGATTAGGTTAGAGAATGGGGGTGCGGGCGGGGGAAATGTTGGTCCGCAGAGGAAAGGGTTGAGATTGTGGACAGAGATACCGATGGAGGAAAGAGTTCATGTGCAGGGGGTTCCAGGTGGGGATCCTGGGTTGTTTAGTGGGTTTTCTAAGGTTCTTACGCCGGAGTTGTGGAAGTGTACTGGGTATGTTCCAAAGAAGTTTAGTTTTCAGTACAGAGAGTTTCCGTGTTGGGATGAGAAGGAGAGGAAGGAGAGGAAGAGGAGTGAGGACGAGAATGAGAATATGGTTGATAAGGGTGCGGGGGTTTTGTTTTCATTGTCAAAGGAGAGTGTGCTGGGGATGCCAGTGGCAGATTTGGGTGACATGAGAGGGAGGGATGTGGGTGGTGGTTATGAGAGGAAGGTTTATTCGAGGGAGATGAAGAAGTGGGAGAGTGAGGATGGTGAAGTTAGGGGTGCTAATTTTGCAGTGAAAAGGGAGAGAAGTGTACTTAGGTCAGCTGTGGCGCATTCGGCTAAGCGGAAGAAAGAATATCCTGGGATGGCCAAAGATCGGAGTGTAAAGAAGAAAGCTCGAACTGCAGAGAAGGAGGGGGAGGCAAAGAAGAGGGTTTTTCAGGCTTCTAAAACAGGTGATTAGATGTACCTTACCATGCTTTGTTTCCTACTTGTGCTATCTGTTACTCTTTTTTTCTAGCTGTCCAAGTACCCATATTTCACGTGAATGGCATGAAGTTTAGGCATTGGGTCACAACCTGTAGTAGACACTCTTGTTGACTATAGCTCATTCTTGTTTTTATTCTTATTACTAGCATTTACATCCACCAGTGATGCAAAACCATTGGAATTTTATGAAGACAGAACTTCGAAGTCCTTCAAGGGTGAACTTCAGGGTACCAAGAACAAGCATTCAAGGGACTCTGGTATTCAAGAACAGGAATCAGATAGTTATGTAGCAGTTGAAAATGATGTTGAGAAGCCCAACTTAGCAGTGGTTGAGCAATCCTCAGAAGCAATGTCTCTTGACATGTCTAGACCAGATTCATCAACTGGAGCTGGATTAGAAAAAGAGAAGTCTTGCCATGATGTTCTGGTTGCTGTTGAGAGTTCTCCCAAAGAGTCTAATGTAGTGGCATCAGCTCAAGAACATAATGAATGTGGGAAACTAGAGGTATGCGTTGCTCCTTTTCATTTTGGTTTGGTTTGGGATAGTACTGTGTTTTATTCTTAATGATTGATATTTGGAGAGTTTTTGCTGTTTACCAATCCATAAAATAAACAAGACTGCTAGAATAAAGCCAAGAATGATCTTTGTAAGTGATGCTAGATTAGAATCCCTTGAAATGGAATAGGAAATGACAATATGTTGAATCTTGCAAAAGTTGAGTTCTGACCAGAAAATGCATAACTAGTGATTTGGATCACTATTTAAATCTGTCTCATTGTCTTTGATATGCAGCACATCAATCCTTATGCTAAAACTTTTAGAAATTCTTTTTCACTTATTATCAATGTTTCTGTTTGGGTTTTAATTTGTATTGATGATTAGAATTATATGTATTCATTTGTTGTGGGAGAGGAAATGGGAATTGAAATTGATGGTATATGTAACTAAGAGTGTCTCCTTTAAAGAATCCTTTGGGTTCTTCTTCTTCAAAATTGGGCCAGAAGACAGAAATGCTAAAACTAAACTTGGGGAACAGCCTTCCTTGTTTAAATCATCAAACTACAGAGGCTCTGTTCCTTCTAGCGGATCCTCAAACCAAAATGGATTAACACGTCCCTCAACCCCAATGTTACTGAAAAACAGCACACTTACTCCCCACACATGACATGCCAAGTTTCCAACCCAATCTCTTAATAGTATATGCATTACTTGACCCGGATGAGCTTTAATGAGTTGCAACAAACCAATCTCCATCTTTGAATTCAAGTCCCACAAAATGCAACGAAAGTCTCTGTGCCATGTCTCCTGCAAACCCCCATGAAATGCCCACATTTCAGGTTTGATACCTGTAAGCCAACCAAACTTGCTTGAAAATTCCCCCATTCCAAGTCCCATTTGCATCATGCAACCGCCCTCCTGCCCCAACTAACAACAGATTTGACGCCTTACCTGTTTCCTGAGAGCTTAAATTTTATAGAACATTTCTGTTAGATATGTATATTAGTAGTTCCTCTTGCTCTACAATAGGACAGTTCCTCCTTGAGCCTTTACATTTTACATTTTACCGATAATGAAGCTCTTCCTTTTATATATAATTGTTTGTTAAATTTTATGCTCTGAGATTTGTTTTGGTGTTGGAATGACTTTGACTGTGCTTGCTATAGGGTCAATAACATGCTAAGTGGAAATTTTGATGATCAAGTGGAGGGTTCCACTAGAGGAGATGTGCCTGCACTTGAGGTGCCAGCTAGTGCTTCTCCAGAAATTATGGGTGATCAGATTAATGTTAACGGTGATGCAATTCCAAGTTCTGCACAATCTAATGTAAAAGTAGTAGTGGATGATGATAACTCTAAGGGGGGCTTGAATCGTCAGTCTTCTCATGGTGACATAAAAGATGCAAGGATATCTTATGATAACATATCTGAAAATTCAAAACCGAATGGTGTAGCATTAGGTGGTTCATCCAATGACCATAAGATTCAAAAGGTAGGCAGTAATTTAGAAGCAGTTCTTCTTTGTAACACAGGTGAAGCTAACAAATTATCTGATGGTCCTTGTCAGCATAAACAAGCTGAAGGATCAATAGAAATACAACAATGTCTCCCAGAATCTATAAAGGGTACAGAGACTGCTGAAGAACTGTCAAAATCAGGTGAAACCATCACCAGCTCTCCAGCACTGTCCAATCAGCATAAAATTGTTGTCTGTGTTGCAAAATCATCTTCTGTTTCATCTACTGTGATGATCTCCAAAACACCTCCATCTGACAATTTTAGAACTTCAGATACTTTGAATTTTAGTTCTAATACTAAGCAGCAAGTTATACCTGACTGCAATTCTAGTATTAAGAAAGATCAAGCTAAAAGTGAGATAGTGACAGAAGAAGAGAGGTGTGACATTTCAAAGAAAATAGTAAAAGATTGTCCAAAATCCTCAGTGAATTCTGCTTCAAAAGTGTTGCACTCAAGCAAGAGTTCACAAGCATCTGCTCCTAAGAGAACTGCTTCAGATTCAAAAGATTATATGCTTAACTTATCCTCAAAAGCATCTTTTCCACAGAATTCTGGTGGTACTGCCGGAGCACTGCAAATTGAGAGCACTTCACATACTCATTCTAAGCCACTTGCATCAGGTTTATCCCTAAGATCTGAAAAGTTTAATCAGTCTAACAGCCAGTCATCATCTAAGACATGTCTTGCATTGTCAATGAATCCTTCTGCACCAACCAATACTCCTGCAGCTTTAAGTGATGAAGAGGTGAAAACAAAATGCAATTTCTTCTAATGGTTTATTTTGTTCTCATTTTCTTTTCCATCTAGTTATGTTTGAGGGGGTTTTCTTGACAGCTTGCTTTGCTTTTACATCAAGAACTCAATAGTTCACCTAGAGTACCTCGTGTGCCACGTGTTCGCCATGCAGGTGGTTTGCCGCATTCAGTTTCTCCAACCACAAGTGTACTGATGAAGCGTACATCTAGTTCTGGAGCAAAAGACCATAGCTTGGTAAGATGTACTTCCACAACATGATTTTCATTTAGTATTTATTTAACCTATATAGGTTACTGAGAAGGTACTTGAAAATGATCTGTAACTCATTGTTCTTCAGGCTTCTAGAAGAAAAGGTAAGGATACATCTAAAGATGGGTTTCATCGTTATCAGGAGCCTGATGATGAGGCTAAAAAGACTGACAGACCATCTTCTTCTGATCAGAGGAGACAAGATACAGGATATAAAGCTAACTCAGTGTCGAAGAGAGGGGATAATGGATCTCCAACAGCAGTAAATTCTGTCAAGAACAACATTCCGCCTACCTCCACCTCAACTGCAAACAGTGGCCCATCGTCCTCTACTGAGGTTAATGACCATCATTTGTCATCTAGACGTAATTCACCTAGGAATATTTCTGATGATGAGACAGGCACGGTTCGGGCTCCTGTTCATTGCACTCTGCCAGGTAGCTACCTCTCTGGAATATAAATTCTGCATCAGTTTAGAGCCAAAAGGAAATTATAAGAAGAGATGGGGTTGCTTAGTATCTTAATATTCATTCCTTTTCATCATAGGTTTAATCAATGAGATTATGAGCAAAGGCAGACGCATGACATATGAGGAACTCTGTAATGCTGTGCTGCCGGTATGGTTACTTTTATTTAGTTAAGTGCTTGTTATTTTCTGCATGTTCACTTTAGTGTCATTTTGATTCTGAGTGAATAAACCAGATCTCCTTCACTGATTGTAATTCTGTTTGCAGCACTGGCAAAATTTGAGGAAGCATAATGGAGAACGTTATGCATATTCAAGTCCTTCTCAGGCTGTTCTTGATTGCCTGAGGAATCGGCATGAATGGGCTCGGTTGGTGGATCGTGGTCCCAAGGTACCTTTAACCTTTTTTTTGCTGCGCAAAGTCACAGATTCTAGTTGCTCAAAGATTGAAGTATGCTGTCAACCCATGCTTGAATGATTTGTACCAAAACTAAACAATTGATTGTACTACATGTTTTAGTAAGCTGTAAATGGGGATGTTTAATTGATGCATTCATATTTACAATCAATGCATGTATTTCAGTTATTTCTGACCTTGGTGGTTTGATCATTATGATTGAGTTATCTTAAAGTTGAGACCATGGGCTCTGTAGCCCAAGTAGTATAGATAAAAGGCTTTTATTTGACCTTGGTTGTGGCCAGCTCTGGTCCTTTGAGTAATGATGGTGGTGTTGCATATCACACACACAAGAATGAATGTGTGCACGTGTGTGCGTGTGCGTACACAAGCACATATATAAGAATGAATGAAGAGTGAATAGTGTGTGTGTGTGTAAGAATGAATAGTGTCTGTGTGTGTTTTGAAAGGCCATTTAGGAAACATAGGGTAACCTTATGGCTGTAATATTGTCTGCTACTTCCATTCATATATCATTTACAAATACAAGTAGGATATAATGAATCTTTCCCCTTCAATTATTACTTAACTGCTCTTGGATTTGCTGTGCTTACTAATCATCAATGAAATCTGGGCTACAATGATTTTGTACCAGACAAATTCCAGTAGAAAAAGGCGCAAGTTTGATCCTGATGAATCAGAAGATAATGACTATGGCAAGGTAAGAACTGCTAAAGGAGAAGGTAAAAGCCTTGAGTCACAAAGAGAAGAGGTTCCCAAGGGTAAGCGCAAAGCAAGGACACGAAGGCACCTGGCACTACAAGGAAGAGGTATAAAGGATGTCAGGAAACGGCGGAAGACCGATACACTCACAGATGATGACAGTGGGCTATTTTCTAATTCAAGTAACGAGACTTTGTATAGTGAGGACGACAGTCAGGAATGTGGAGCAGGTCCAGCTGGAAGTGAGGCCACAGCAAGCTCAGACGATACAGAAACCTCATAGCTCTTGATAGTTGAGTTGATTTTGGATCACGGTGATTCCTTATTGCAGCTGCTTCTTGGTTTCAGCCAATTCCTGCATCTTCCGCATGGAAGTGAACATTGTGCAACTACTAGCAGTGTCATTTAGTTGTAGATATGAAATGGTGTACATATGAAAAGGTGTAGCTTTTGTAGCATTATGTAAAAGAGGCCATCTCGTGTAGAGGCGAGGCAGCCTTTCTGTTAGAGTAGATCCTGCAAAATTAGAAAAGCAGTAGCTTGTTTGTAAGCTTCTGTAGAATCAGCAGGTTTACTTAGGTGCAAAGAATCCATTGGATTTAATGTTTTTAACAGCCATAAGTATTAAGTAACGTGGAGGTTTGCTTGTTGATGTCTGAAGCTGCGAAATCATTTTGGTCTTGATGAGAAGTCTCTTGTTTCTGTAATTTTCGAAGCGTTGAACAATTTAATTTGTTGATTAACATGTATTCGTTGTAATATCTTAAATCTTGATTTTAATATGATCAAATTATAATGTTCATTTCTTCTTCTTTGAGCTTGTCGAGTTATTTATCATATATATATATATATATAGATCAAATCATGAATTAAACGGTTTAATAACTCTATTAACTCATTGAAAATAAAAATAAAAGTTAACATTAACATGTGATTATAAGTTGAGACTTTATCTTTCTACCTCCCATTAAATTATTAAAAAAAATCCATAAAAAATCTTAAAATAAAAATCATGAATCCCATTTATCTCATCACCCGCTAGTCATTTAGCAAGTTTAAAATATCAAAGCTTTAATAAAGATAAAAGAAAATAGAATGCGTGACCACTAGTGTTAATTATTCATGATTGAACCCACTCATCGCTTTCAAGAGAAAACCTTACAGCAGGTTAATAAAATTTAAGGTTATTAAAAATATCATCTGCTAAATTACATTATAGACCCTTAGATTTTGACATATTCCACTTAAGTCTATGTAGGTTTAAGATTCCTCAATAAAACTCTAAATTTTCCAGTAAGTTTCAATTTTACCCTTCCCTATCATATAACTAGCACCATTTAAAGTTAATCAACTTTTGAAATTCTTTCGATTAAATATCTCTATATTTTCAAGGTTCATATGGAGTTACGACCAGGTTACGAGTTTTAATTACGTTACTCGATCAATCTAGATTAACTTTATCTTTTATTTTTATAAATCAAAATAATATTATTTTTATTTAAAAATAAATAGTTAAAGGTTTGTAACTAATTAATCAGATTTTTTAATTAACTTTAAATGGTGCTAGTTATATGATAGGGACTTTTTGTAACTAATTAACTAGGTCACAAATTAATCAGATTTTTTAATTAATTCACCCGACTTTTTGTTTTTTATATTTTTAAAACTGTACCCAATTCTAACCTCAAGTCAATCAAGTCGAGTTAACCTAAAAAGTTAGGGTGTGTTTGATATTGCTTTTATTTTTTTGTGGTTGAAGTTTTAAGAAAACAATTTCATGAAAAACACTTTAGTTGCGATTCAAAATAATTTTTGAAGTATTTAGTTAAAATTGTGGTTGAGTTTTAGGTTAATGAAAAACAGTTTCAAGTGTTTGGTTACTAAGCTTTTCATATTGCTTTCAACTTGTGAAATTACTTTAAAGGGTATAAACATCTACACACACATTTATTTATTTATTTATATTTATATATTGTATTAATAATCATAATTTTATAAATTAATGAATAATTTAAGTAAATTGGACACTTCTTTTTATTATCTCATCAAACTATTTGTAATTCCATCATGAACAAAATCTATACGTGCAGACCTCTGCGATCCCTGACTATTTGATTGAGGAACAACATCTAATAAAATATCAAACAAAATTAGGATTGGAAGACAAAAAATATATTGTGATATCTTTTTAATATATTTATTTATATTTTAATTAAGTTTTTAGATTTTTTTTACATTATTTTAATATTAAAAAAATAAAATAAAGTAATATATTCCAACACCCTCCCTCCCCTCCCTCTCTCATCTTAAATTGAAAAGCAGATATCAACAGCTTATTGTAGAACACAGTTTCCATTATATAATTGTGTGAGCCCCATGTAAAATTTTTGTTTAGTCTAAGATTCCAAACTATTTTCCAAGACTTGTGTAATATTAAGAAAAAACAAGCATTCAAAACCCTCGACTAGCCCTTTCAAAAGAAACACAGGGGTAACATTGAAAAGTCATAATCTACAGTAACTAAAGGGTGATAATTGTGAATCAAGATAGACTAAAATATATTTTTCT
This sequence comes from Salix udensis, assembly GCA_029204005.1. Lineage (NCBI taxonomy): Eukaryota > Viridiplantae > Streptophyta > Magnoliopsida > Malpighiales > Salicaceae > Salix > Salix udensis. Next base: position 14,231,893 of record CM055029.1, read on the forward strand.
CAAAATCTACTCGTTAATATGTTTTTTTTTTTCTTATATAAAATATCCGTGGCAGGCTGAAGCTATATAAAAAAGACAAAATAGTTGGAAAGACGGAACTTCTCTCTCTAGATTGTTGCTATTATAAATAATTTTCTCCATGATCAATAATCAAATCCTTAAAATCTAGGTTCTCCTCCCTTCTCTGTCGAGATTGTTAAGATTTCACCAAAAGGAGAAAAATACAGTCTTTCAATCGGCACTTTGATTTCCACAAAACTGAAAGTCACAGTAAGGAGTAGTCGAAATCCGAATTTGATTTATTGATTTTTGTGAGGTTTCTTTGTTTGATTACTAATTTGGGTTTGATTACTGAAATTTAGAGTGTGATTACGAGGATTAAGAGAGAAATTATGACGATGATTGACTCAAGGCGTTTAATGGAGAACGGAGGTGGAAGTGGAGGAAGTTGCTTTCCGTGTACGCCTGAAGAAGAGAAGCAGATCGTTGAGGAATTTAATCGTGAAGCTGAACGTGATTTGAAAGAAGGGAATTTGTATTTTGTTGTTTCTTCCAGGTAATTTTTTTTTTGTTCTTAATTGGGTTAAGTTTCCTTGAATTTCGTGGGACTTTTTTCGCTAATCATGGTGGTAGAGATTTTTTGCAACTGTCGAATGTTTGGTATTTTGAATGATAATTTTACTTGATGGGGTAAGCTAGAAATGCGTTTAAGAGACTTTTTGAATAATCGGATTGTGTTTTTATCCAACTTGAAGAAAAAACACCTTTTGCAATTATCAAATAGTTCAAGCTACAGTTGTGCTAATTAGGCGGTCAAACATGACTTGTGTGTGGTTGTTGTGGCTTTTAACTTTTGTATCTGCTTGTGGTTTTTTTCTTCTGAACTAGGGTTGTGAGAAAAAGTGATTTTTTTTTTAACTTAATTTAAATCAGATTTGTGCATGTGCTGTGATTGATAATTTTGATGGCTATTTTGCTGATAATGGATGGTGTGTTAGGAATACATGTGTTTGAATAGGGTTTTTTAGTAGTTGGGTTATTTTTTATCCACAAAAAAAGGAGAGAAAAGAAAAACCTGTCTGCTATGATAGCTATATTTCACGGAAAGGTGCGTCAATTATGTTTGATCGGTAAGTAAGTCATGAAGTTTAAGAGATTCTTTGAATGATTGGGTTAAAATAGAAATTGACTTTTTTTATTATTAGGCTAGCTAGGCAAGCTAAATATGGTGTGCGTGTTGTGTTATTTCTTGAGAGTTTCATGCCACTGTAATTTAAGTGGTCTGACATTTTGTGGCCTGTCTCATTCCACTGTAATTTCAGTGGCTGGCATTTTGTGGCCTGTCTCATGCCACAGTAATTTGAGTGGTCTGTCTTGCTCAATTTTATTGAAAAATCTTCACTTTTCCTAGTTACTGTCTTACAACACGTGGCCTGTTTAGACACAAAGGCTATGTTAGGTACCCTAAATACGATAAGGGTATGGTGTTATTGCTTGAGGTATGTGTGATTAATGCTTACCACTATAATGTGATCCTTTTTTTCACTTTTTAATAATTGAATCTATTTGTCAATAAAAGGACCTACATGGTTGTAATTGGGTTTTCTTTTGATGTTTAGGTGGTTCTCAAAATGGGAGAGTTATGTTGGTCGTGGTGGTGTTGACAACTTGGATAATGGGAAATCTTTGGAGCCTCAGGATTTGGATGTTGAAAGGCCTGGTCCAATTGATAACTCTGATATAATCGAGTGCGGAAGTAGTAATGAGGGTGATGAGCTAGAGCTTGTTAGAACGCTGTTGGAAGGAAGGGACTATGTATTAGTTCCTAAGAAAGTTTGGGAGAAGCTTGTTCAGTGGTAAGGAAGTTTTCTTATTTCTTTTCTTGTTGAATCAGTTGTTCCAAATGCCAAAATAAAAACAGCAGCTCATTTTACATTTTTGCTTACTTGGATTGGTTGTTACTGTTAGAGAATAATATAAATCATATTCTAGAGCCTCATCTAACAACTTAAATTTTTAGGTGAGATGTTTTTTTAACAACTAATGTTAGTGATTGAATCCCATATGCTAAGATAGGAATCTTGACTCTTTATAGTTACTGTTAGTATATGTGTGTTATGGCCTCATCATCTGATGGCTTGGGATTTGACATTTACAAAATTATGATGACTTTAGTCCATGTTAATATCTGGTGTTGACATTTGTAGTTGCAGGTTCACAGTTAATTTGGAAGTTTGTTTGAAATCATTATATATCATAACAATTGTAGTGAATTTAGACAGCTCTTCTTTTCTCTATCTAGTTTATTTGGAAACACTCTAATTTAGTGATTGATCTGAATGGATGCAAAAATTTTAAATGAGCATAATTGTTTAGAATTTAAACATGAATCTCTCACACACACACGCGCGCACACTTTTGCATATATTTTTAAACTGCTGTTTGTGTTTGTGTGCTGGTCATATTAATATATTCTGTCATTCTGTCTTGTAGGTACAAAGGAGGACCAGCATTACCAAGAAAGATGATCTCGCAGGGTGTTTTTAATAAAAAGCAGTTCAATGTGGAGGTTTATCCTCTTCGCCTCAAACTAATTGACTCCAGAGATGACAGTGAATCAACTATACGGATAAGCAAAAAGGTATTGTCATTTTCTTCTTGTTTTTTTCTTTCTTTCTCAAAACATTTAAGCTGATTCTGTTCAACAAGCTTCTGTTTTCATGAAATATCACATTTGTCATATATATAAAGAAATATTGATGTGTTTAATTAATGTTCATTGGATAATGGCTTTGCATCTGCGAGTCTTCAGCTCATTGGTTTACTAGATTGTCAAATTTCTTTTATTTGGGTAAATTCTTCGTTACTTCATATTGTTGCAAGTTAACTGTTTAATTGCATCAACTTTTATGCAGGACATATAGAACAGGTGCACAAACATGAAGGTAGTGCAATTCAATGCTTGTGTTGCATCAAATACTCGGATTTAATTAAATTTTTCTACTGATAGAAGATATGTTTGAGGGACTGTTAGTTTTATAAGGGTCTGCTAAGGCTATGACTTTGAAGGTTATGATATGATGCTGACTAAGCAGAACTGGGTTTCTGAACTTTGAATTTTATTTTTCAGAATTTCCGAGTATTGATCTATTTGTCTTGAGGATTAGCTATATGTACTGGTCAAAATTTACCGAGTTTTTGAATAATTGATTTAAGGTCCTCTTTACACTGGACAAAACCCTTTTATTCAAGTTACTTGATGTATACCATCCATGTTTTAATTTGCTTTCCTTTTTAGGCTTATCTGCAAGAGTTATATGAGAAGGTTTGCTCAGCAAGAGGAGTAGAGCGTGAAAAGGTTTGTTTTTATGTTTTGTTTTTTGCTTTATTTACTTTTACTTCTTTTTCGATGCTGAATATGTCTGATTCTAATGCATGTTAACAGGCCTCTATATGGGACTTCTTCAATAAGCAAAAGAGTTCACAGTTGGCCGGTTCAAAACAAACCTTGGAGGAGTTGCACTTGCTGATGGATCAAGAGGTCTGTAGTCTTGTGAGGAATTATGTATAGGAGAAAATGCTTTAGTCCTTGGTAAAATGTTTAAGCCATCATGTTAATAATGCCTCTGATTTTCATTCCATCAGCAAATTCTCTTTGACCATGGACTTGTAGTATTTTCATCTACTCAAATTCAATTACCTAGAGATGTTAACAATTGTAGAACTTGACTCGGTTGTTCTAACCAGGCTCTAGAAAGTCCTACTATTACCAAACTCAATATCTTAATTCCTAGTTGCAGCTTTCATGAAGGGGAAAACATTAACTTACAGACTTCTTAACAAACTCAATAGGAATCAATATTGATTTATTTATTTAAGAATTTTAATATTGTATGAATATTCTAGATTTTATTATTTAGGAATATTAGTATTTATTATTTAGGAGTTCAATTAGAATTTTAGCTTCCTTACTCAATTAAAACTTGTTAGGATTTCCTATTTTTTCTGGTTTGGTGCATATAAATAAGCACCTAGACAGCCAATTAAGTTAATTGTTGAATAAAACAAACTAAGCTGTCTTCAAGATTTGTCTCTTTTATGGGTTTCTCTGAGATTGAGTGCATCTCTCTTCATTTGTGTCTCTCTTGATTCAGTCCCTTCAAGAGTCTCTCTTGTTGGCGATTTTGGTTTTATTCTACTTAAATTCCTCTTTTGGTGATTTTGATCTCTTGTCCTACAATGGTTGGTGCATCTTCTTCCCTTTGCAGATTCTCTTGGAGCTGAAAGCTGATGGTTCACCCTCACAATCTGGAAAGGATTCAACAGGGAATGAGTTAGCATTGGTAGCCTTGGAACCTCCAAGGTCCCCCATTTCAATTGCAGGGGGGCCTGCCATGTCAAATGGTCACTCAAGTAGTTATAGCTTGAACTTACGGCCAGGAAGTGCCTTGAACTCATCATTCACAGATATGGACGATGGGTTTGGTGTGCATAGCTCTGTTAGGAGAGTAGAGAAGGGAGGTTTGGCAGGACTGCAGAATATGGGAAATACTTGCTTTATGAACAGTGCTTTACAATGCTTAGTCCACACACCCCAACTTGTTGAATATTTCTTGCAAGATTACTCCGAGGAAATCAACACACAGAATCCTTTAGGAATGCATGTAGGTGGCTTTGCTTAGTTATTGTCAACTTATGGCTATTCCATAAATGCTTTTTGAAGAACACTGGTTATATTTTTTGCACTTTTGCTAACTTATGTTGTAGCCGTGTAGGGTGAACTTGCACTCGCATTTGGTGACTTGTTGAGGAAACTGTGGTCCTCAGGCCGGACTGCAATTGCACCACGTGTATTTAAGGGGAAACTAGCTCTATTCGCTCCTCAATTCAGTGGTTATAACCAACACGATTCTCAAGTTAGTACTCTGTGATTTCTATTTGTTACTTTACAGCAGTAATGTTAGTAGTAAAATTCAATTTTTAAATGCTCTGTTAATTACCAATGAGCTTGTAGGTGTATCTCAGTGTTACTCTTGCATAAGTGGAGGGGTGAGGTCTCAAGTTTGAATCTCTCCTTTGAGAGTGCAACTCTGGTTAAAACTGGACCACACTTATAAAGAAGTGTTGTACTAGCACCTGCAAATATTCCTAGCCCAAGCGCTTGCTTGTCATTTTGTTGATCAAACAAAGAAATGAGTGATATTGACTTTCATAAATCTCCACTTGTGTATTTGGAACTCTTTCCTTCTTGATTTTATAATGTGTTAAGTGACTAGTATAATAATTTAGACACATGGAATGATGATGACAGTAAGACATGATGCTTCTAATTTGCATGCTGTCAAAAATATTTTGGTATGATGGATTCTTAGCACTATTTTATTTTTTGTTCTTCTGAGTGAAAAAAAAAGGTGTTGATATTATCATGATTTCCATTGTTGATGGGATCCTTTTGTTTTAGGAACTTCTCGCCTTCTTGCTGGATGGGCTGCATGAAGATTTGAATCGTGTCAAGCAGAAGCCTTATATTGAAATGAAGGACTGGAGTGGTGAACGAGATGAGGAAGTTGCAGATGAGTGTTGGAGAAATCACAAGGCTCGGAATGACTCAGTTATTGTTGATGTTTGTCAAGTAAGGAAGTGTTATATTTTTATCTGTTTGCATCACAAGGTTGAATAAATTTTTCATAGATGAGCTCATCTTGTAATATTCTTATCTAGTTTGGGTTTGAGGTTTGGTTGTCGTTGTAACATCTAGCTATGAGGTCCTCATTACACAGTGATCTTAGATACTTCACCATTATTTACCTCCTTTGTTTTATGCTATCCATGCACAACTTTAAAACTAGAAGTACAAGCTTCCATTCGAACATCCAGATTAGTAAGGAGTTAGGATAAGACTTCCATTCAAACACCATGAACTTTATTGCCATACTAGGACCCAGCAATATCATTTACTACATGATTTGCTTTACAGAACACAAAATCTAGTATTAATTCTTGTTTTCAGTTGATGACTTTTTGTTTATGTTGGAAAATAATTCTCAGGGTCAATATAAGTCGACGCTGGTTTGCCCAATTTGCAGTAAAATTTCAATTACTTATGATCCCTTCATGTACTTGTCTTTGCCACTGCCTTCAACTATCACTCGGACAATGACAGTAGCAGTGTTTCATGGTGATGGAAGTGGTCTTCCAATGCCCTGCACTGTTTCAGTGCTGAAACGTGGTAATTGTAGAGATCTAAGCCAAGCACTCGACTCTGCATGCTGTTTGAAAAGTGGAGAAAGCCTTCTGCTGGCAGAAGTAAGAATTTTTCTCTTGAACTTTATTTTCTCTAATCATTCCATTAAGAGGCTAAGGTGTCGGTCTTTTGCTTGTCAGGTATATGATCACAAGATTTATCGTCTGCTGGAAAATCCTTTTGAACCATTGGTCTCTATAAAGGATGAAGACCATATTGTGGCCTACCGGTTTTGTGGAAAAGGGGCTGGAAGAAAGAAGCTGGAGATTGTTCATCGGGATAAGTAAGTTACTTCTGCAGATCTCTTGCAATGTATATCATTGTTACTTGTTAGTTTTATTTTTCACTTTCATGAATTTGATTATTTCCAATGATAGTGGTCATTCATAATGTAAGTGGCTGCATGTAATGTGCTGCATGTCATTGGTAATAAAATATATTGTGGGCAATAGTATTTGATTCATACCATAATTTTGAACCGATAAAGAGGATAATTTCTTCCAAAAGGGGAATGGGTCCAATAGTGGATAGACAGAGGGAGATGCTTGGTGCCTTGCTTGACTGTTTTATTCAGTCTTTTTATTCCTCCTTACTTTCACTTCTTTGAAATGAAATTTTATGCATTGGTGTTCAGGTGCACTCCAGATATACTGAAGGGCAATGTTGGGAAGTATTTTGGCACACCTCTGATAACTTATATGGATGAAGACTCACCAAGTGGAGCTGATATCTATTTGGCTGCTTCCAGATTGATCTCACCTTTGAAACGAGCATGTTCCTCTACTATGGCTCATAGTGGCAAGGATGATGGTTTTCTTTTGGAGGCTAATGGTGAAACATCAAGTGGCTGCAATGGTCAATGTGAATCTATGGACCAATCCATGGGCAACACGGAACTAGAGGGTACAGATAGCCAGGAATTTCCATTCCAGCTCTTTTTGACTGATGATCGGTATTTAAGCTGCAAGCCAATATTTAAGGATTCTGTCATAAAATCTGGGAATCGTATAAAGGTTATCTTTGAGTGGACTGAGAAAGAACATAAATTATACGATTGCAGCAATCTAAAGGATCTCCCAGAGGTTTATCACAAGACTGGGTATAGAACAAAGAAAACTCGGCAGGAAGCTGTCTCTTTATTTTCATGTCTGGAGGCATTCTTGACAGAGGAACCTTTAGGGCCTGATGACATGTGGTATGATGGTTTCTTACAAAAAATTATTTTTCTACATTTCCTGTGAGATACCGCTTTGGATAGCAAGCGAAAGCTCATCATGCTATATTTATGACAAAGCATTTCATTTTGAGGCAGGTATTGTCCTAGTTGTGAAGAACATAGACAAGCCACGAAGAAACTGGACCTGTGGATGTTGCCAGATATTCTTGTGTTTCACTTGAAACGGTTCTCATACAGCAGATACCTGAAGAACAAACTGGATACTTTTGTGGATTTCCCCGTTCACAATCTTGATTTAAGCAAATATGTGAAAAAAAAGGATGGAAAATCATACACGTATGAGTTATATGCCATCAGCAACCATTATGGTGGCTTAGGTGGAGGGCACTATACTGCATTTGCCAAGGTAAACGAATATTTGGGCCTTTCTGAATTTTCAATCCGAGGATTTGGGCAGCAGTTGTTGTGTAGTCAAATCATTTGACCTATCAAACTACTCTAGGAATTCATAGAAATACCCAAAGGGTTCATCATGCATGATTAGCTATAATAAATCCACGACGAATTTGTGAGTTATTTTCTGAGGTCTAAGCTGTTTTGTTCACCAACCTTGCAGTTGATTGAGGAGAATAGATGGTACAGTTTTGATGATAGTCGAGTTTCTCCAGTCAATGATGCTGACATCAAGACCTCAGCTGCTTATGTCTTATTCTACCAAAGAGTTAAGACTGAATCGAAGGCTGAACTGGGAGAGACATCACAAGCTCATGCAGGTCTTTAAAATGCCATGGCTCCGTGAATTCTGCCATTGCTATAGCCTTGTAGTTTGGAGCATGTGCATCAAAGGGCAAGCCGATCAGCCAGCTTTGTGGTGATATAATTTTGCCAAACAACCCTGCAAGGTACTAGTATAAGAATCTCTATTCATGTGAAAAGAAGTGGCAGGCAACTAGTTAATAATGTATTAATATTAATTTCTGGGGAGAGATTTTGGTCTATATGCGGCTGCTTATTGATCCTCTTCTCATGAATGGTGGTCCGGGGCAGCCATTTTCTCTTGCCTTTTTAGAAGACACCATCCATGCCTTCTGGTTTCTATCAACATGGTATACAATCATCGGTTTAGATTGATAGTATTGTACAATTAGATCGAGGGGGTTTGAATCTGAACAAGGATACCCTAATGTATTTCACTGTTAAATCTTGAAACTTTGCTTAATTCTTGGATCGAAGCTGGTTGATAATGTTATCCTAACCTTGCATTTTAGGGTATCAGGTAGGGACATGAAGGGTTCATGATGATTAAGATTCTAAAGAGCCTCACCAACCTGCTAGCACTTGATTCATGGCTATCAATTCTCACCCGGCTTAGTAGATCAACTCGGTAGAATGGATCTGGTTTGCTTTTAAACCAGGTAGAGAGTTTAAATTTCTCTGACTCGGTAGGTTAATTTGCAATTATGATGATTTGATAATTAGCTTGGAAAATCTGGAATGATGGCTGAAATTTCAAAAGAAAAGTAATCTTTTTCGGGCATTTAACTTTAAGGATGCTGAGGTCGGATCCTTGGAGTAAAACATAAATAAATTAAAAATAAATAAAATATCATTCACACTAAATAGAGTAGATACAACTACAGCAAATTAACCAGTAATCTACCACAAGCAACGAATGCAATCCTCTCCCCCCCCACTTCCTCTCCCTGATCTATCAAGCTCTCCATCAGCAAACTTGAATTATTAGAGATGAAAACATACCCTGCAAAAGACAAAAGAGGAAAAAGTTGAAATCCATTGCCAACTAAAAAGTGTGAAAGCAACCCTAATAATCAGCCATACCTATGAGTTGCCCGCCCCCACCAACTGCACCAATTATCAATAATGAAGTGGGTGGCAAAGGACCCAACTTGTCAAATATTATGGTCCATGGGAAATTTCCTTGGTGCAATAATAGCTATACAAAAATATCAATAATGGTGGGTCTGAAGGGGCTCATGGGGAATGAAATTTTCCCCCCTCCCGACAAGAATAGCACTCGGTGGTGGGGGTAAACTAATAATGGTAAGTGTCTTTTTTTAATGTGATTAAGGTTGTTTTAAAAAGTTTTTTTTTGTTTAAAAATACATTAAAATGATATTTTTTTATTTTTTAAAAATAATTTTTGATATTATCACATCAAAATGATATAAAAATACCAAAAATCTTTAATTTAAAGTAATAGAATGATGCTTTGCATTTTGCAGTGTACAAGCAAAGGAGCAGAATTGAACTTCACCTTTCCTTTAACCTAAGAAGCTGCTTCTTATCCTCTCCAAATCCCTTATTTCCATCCATTTTTTCTTCAACGGCTGATTCTTTTTATCAAGGGATTGGAAAGCAAAACGAAGTTCAAAATGCTAGTCGAAAGGCCAAGTAGTTCACCAACAGCAATGGAAACAACAGTTTGCTTATGCAGCAACAATATCTTTCCTGAAATAACAAACACCAAGATGCTAATCAATGAATGAACACTCCCATGTCATAGAAAACCTCAAAAAAATCTTTAGTTTATGAAATTACACTCAATGGCTGCCACTTACTATTTCACAATGAGAAAACAGAGACATGATTATTAGAATCATAGTAAAACTACACGAGCCAAGTTGATTGTTCATGTGCCGTGGCACGTGAGAAGTGCATCCGATCAAAATGCATCAATCGCAACTAATGCCAACAAACCTACTTAAAGCATGTTTAACTTGTTATAGTTATCTACAGGATTTTTCTTATCTAATCTACACATGTGAGATGACAACATTTTTTCACTAATTGTCCCCATCAGTGTTTAATACAGAGGCTTAAATTAGTCCCATGTCCCAATCAATGACAACTTCATTGATAACAAAGTTCACTATGAGTGCTACTACGCGAGATTTGAATTGCCAATTTGATTCTTATAAACTAAAAGCTTATCATGATTAAATGAAAGCTACAGTAACCACTCAAGTTGAAATATACAGCATTCTATCTTCATGCTTTAATCATGCCACAAAAGGCAACACATTCTCAAGTTGGTTCACGAGACAACAACAAAAACGTCAAAAGTAAATGCACCACAAAGAAGGCAAGGACTTACAGCAGCAGAAATTGACAAATACCCAGGTGAAGAGCTATCCGGTGACGGAGGAGCAAGAGTACCAATGGTGGTGGTGGTGGTGTTAGCACTAACAGCATCAGTTCCACTAATTCCAAGCGAATACGCCGCTGTTCCATCAGGCTTAAACAACCCATAATTCCTCTCAGAAGTTGGTCCAGGCTTCATGTTTTCATTAAACAAAGCAAACACATAAATGTTCAAATCTGTATTAGGCCTCATTGGAGTTCCCTTCTTTTGGTAAATAGTCTTGAGCAAATTCCCATTATATTTCTTCGCATTTTCGAGGCTTGCTCCTACTTCATCTGCATCCCCTTTCGATGGCCAGCCAGTTTCTGATATATGAACTTGCAATTTACTGTATCCTAAACTTGCTAATGCAGAATGCACAGCATCAATTTGAGCAAACAACATGTTATCATAATGGAAGTTGCTTTTCGAATCAACAATCCCTTGATTTGGCTGAAACAGCACAAAATCTAAAGAAATTTGTTTGGGATTAGACTTGTATGCAAAAAAGGGATATGCATTGATTAAAAATGGTGAGTTAGTCTTGCAATGGAAATTCAATATGGGGGTGATGCACCCCACAAGATCTTTTCGAAAAGATCCAGCTGAAGGTGGATAAGACACTTGAAGAATTGCCAAAGAATGAGCTGTAGTAACTAAGACTTGCTTATCAAGTCCCAAATTTACTAAAGCTGTGTGAATGTTTTGCATTGCAGGAAGGAGGTGGTCTGTAAGACTTGTGTCATTAAAGGTTAAGACCTCATTGCCAATTGTGATGCAAGTGATTTTCGTTGCAGGTAAATAAGCTTGAACATTTGCTTTAACCCAAGCTTGTGCCGCTTCTTGATCTCTCATCTTTGACAAATACTCATTTCCAAGACCAACTATGAATTCCACTCCTGTATTAGCAAATGCTTTGAGCACTCTTGGATCTGCATCATAAAGTTTCACTTTTGTTGCCCCAATTGATTTCACTAAATGGACTACATTGTCTGGGGTGGGAAGGTTGTTAGCAATCTGACCATAATTGATCCCAAGAGAACCCACCATTACAGGAAATACCAAACCTGCATATAAAGATCCAACCTTTAGTTTTTTTCATTTCAAAACAAGAAAGACATTGAAACCTCAAACAAGCATGGGATCTAAGAGAGCACCTGAAATGGAAATGATAAGTGAAGCACAGTAGCAAAATCTACTGTAGTCCATTCTTCAGCAGAGTGTCAAGTAAGCTCAAAAGGGGCTTGAAATCTTGATGCAAGAAGCTAGTCCAAAGCTGTCTTTTTTAGAGGAACCCACGAAAAATCTAGATATTATAGACCTAACCAGTGAGTGAAGTACAATGAGGTTGGTATGGCAAGAAAGCTGTAAGAGCAATGGGACTGGCGAGTCAGTGATTCAGTGAAGAGTGAAAAGAATGGACCTTTTATCTTTTGGTTATTTGTGTGGAGAGAGTAGCGTGCAATACTGGCTTAAGATAAGAATGGAAGAATGTTCGTTCAAGTAGCTTGTTTTATAGGGGGGGCGCAGTGTTTATATAGAGGGGCTCTATTGAGAAAAAAAGAAAAGTTTAGGTACCTAATTGATGATTAGAAGATAATTTGGGGATTCATTTTGAGGCATCACCAAAACCAAGTGAAGGCAAATGCATGGTGTATGATTTGATTGATCTTGTGAAGGAGTGAATGGCTTGATGCTTTGTTTGTCTTGTGGGGTCCATTGAGTGTTTGTCCGACAGGCTTCACATGCATGCCTTTCTCATTCGGTGAGCTCTTTTTTTTTTAATATTTGCAGATATGAAAATACGACCGAAAGAATGCTACAGCTCCGTGGCGTGCCCATTATCACACCATACACCTTATATTATTATTTGTATTAAATTTAATAGAATATTAAATCATTTAGAATTTGATTTAATTTTGATAAATGAATGCGAATACAAAAATACTATATTGTTGAGATAAAAAAAATCATTTAATATTCATTTCATTTAACATTATTGAATTTAAAAACTTTTTTATGCTTTAAGTGAAGACAAAAGGGTAACATTATTGAATTCAAAAACTTTTTAATGATTTTTGTGGAGACAAAAGGGTAGCCATCAAGTTCATACCATCATAAATAAAAATAAAAATTATTAGTTATATAGTTGTCAATTTCATTCTGTTTCGGCTGAAATTGTCGAAACATTTCGTATCGGTTAAAAAATAAGACAAAACGACAATATTTTTATCTCGGTTTAAATTCTAGCTCTGTTTCAGATTTTTTGAGCCAAATATCAGCCGAAATGTATTGGTTTTGTTCTGTCCAATCCGTTTCGGTCAAATAGTATTTTTTTAAATAATAAATAATTTTACAATATCAATCATATCTCTTAATCCAACCGTTAGATTAAGATGAAATTTTACGAAGAGTCTCTTGATATATTTATATATATTATGTTAAAACCTCAGAGCAATTAGAGAATATAATGATCTTGCGAGACTAATGATGGCATTCTTGTAATATTATACATGTTTATAATTTTGTTGAGAAAAAATTATTTTATTGTGTCTTTTTTATAATAAATAACACAATTCTAAATAAAAAAAATTTTGGATTTAAACTATTATATATATATATATATACAATCCCGAAACGGCGAGCTAAAATGCTCCAAAACCAAAACATTTTCATGTCAATTGAAAAAAACAAAATACCAACCAAAATAGTATTAAACATCTTTGATTGGTTATGCAATCAATTATGTAAACTTGACTAAAATTATTTTTTCGATTGCTGATCTATCATTGCCATGTGCTGCTATGATTGGCAATAATGTTCAAAGAGTTGCTTTATTTAGTATTAATCATTGGTATTAAATTAGTCCAACTATGATTTATACTATGATTTAATTTGATCAACTTGTTAAAATTGAAACTTGAATTAGATTTAGTTTTCAAATAAATCAAGTGAAATTTAACTTAATTAATCAAATCAGTTTATTTAACAGGGTCCATTTATAGTTTATATTAAAAAAAAATATTGTTTTAACTTTAAAAAAAAAACCATAAAGGGTTTAATGTGAGGCATCATTAAACTTAGTACACCACCTTAGAGCGCTACAATTTCTCTTTTCCCGAGTCTGACTCTTGATAGAACTTCAGTGCACCAGTCAATCGAGTTTGACAATTATTGTGCTCAAATAATCATCCCAACAGTTGACATGAAACATGGAATCTCTCGAATCACGAGGTTTCAAGATTTGATTTTAGGAAAAAATAGATGAGAATTTTAAGGATTTTTTGAGGAACTTGGACGGTTCCTCCTGCACCGGAGCAGTCTAGAATCTTGAGGAGATCACGAGTAAGTCTATCAATAGCAAGCTAGCTTAGCTGTGTTAGAGAATAATATAAATTATGTTATGGGGTCTCACTTACAAGCTTAAGCTTTTAGGTGAGATGGTTTCTTAACATGGTATCAGAGCCTTGTTGACCCAGCGGTCACGAGTTCAAATCTCACCACCCCCATTTTATTTGATAAAAATCAAGCACAAGGTGATGTGGGCATGTGCAAGTTTCAAGCCCAAAGGACTTTCACTTGAGGGAGTGTGTTAGAGAATAATATAAATCATATTATGAGGTCTCACTTACAAGCTTAAGCTTTTAGGTGAGATGGTTCCTTAACAAGCTGAATGTTTGAGTGATGATGTGCTGACTAAACTGATTGAAACCCTACCCCCCAGCAGACAAACAAGTACAAGGAAATGCTATTGATATTGATACTGATATTGGCAATCAGTTTGATTTCAGTGAATACATTCTCGTCTTCCGCTGCTTGTTTACGTATATCCAGTGAAAATCTTCCTGGCTATGATCACAGCAAGGCTGGGGCAATGAATACCTTACTTCATGCCTCGGCTATCATATCGAATGGCTCCTTCATCTATATATAAGTCTCATGCCATGAAAGAAAAAAGAGTTTTACGATGGATAGTGGAGGTGACAGAATTTGTCATGTGCAGTTTCCTCAGAGATTTCAAGTAATTGACATTTCTGGTATATACAGAAAGGATAGATTTAAGAGTTCTCGGGCTCTAAGGTTACAATCCAAAACTTCAGAGAAAATTCTGATGATTTTTTCTGAAATCGATAGTGTTAACCTCAATCTCTATTCATAGAATAATACATGTAGTTATAAACAGAAGTTGTTCATAGAAGAGTTTAAATCTAAATAGGAAAAATATAAACCAAATAAAACTCTTCTAACCAGACTGAATATTCGGTTGTTTATTGGAAGTGTGTGGCTTGTATGACATATTTTGCTGAGAAGCCATGTTCTTGTGTTGAATTAGTGGCTAATTTATCTGCAAAATTCTCCTTGAATTCACATGCCATGTCCAGGGTTTTTTCTGCAGCTCATCCAGAATTCTGCAATGGATTCATAAGAAGATTCTGTCCACGAATAACTACGTTTAGCTATGGTACTAAAGCACTGGATTCACAAGAGACTTCTAAAGATCTACAAGCTTACATCTGCGGTGGAAAACATTAATCAATCCACAACACGAAAGCACCTTTTATCAAAAAATCCATCTCAGTTAAAAGCTTAAACTGTGGGCTTTTCTCAAAATATGATTTATATTATTCTTTAACACATTTTCTCAAATAAAAGTACTTTGAGCTTGAAACTTGTACAGACCCATATTATTTTATGCTTGATTTTTATCAAATGGAATGGGGATAGTGAGATTTGAACTCGTGACCGCTGGATCAACAATGTTCGATACCATGTCAACGAATCATCTCACCTAAAAATTTAACCTGTTAGGTGAGGTCCTAAAATATGATGTATATTATTCTTTAACAACCTTTACGAGAAAAAAGAGTCTTTATTTAGCCACAAAGCATGGAAAGCTGAGGAATCTTTTTTCTTATTTCTCAAACCAGATTTGCATATATGTTAGTTATGACTTCTCTTTATAGAGACTCAAACACCATTTGGCCTTCCAAAACGCCATCAATTGCCAAACAGCTTCGAATCCCAGCAAGCTCTCAGCTGGTATGCCTGTTAGTGTTGTAGTAGATTGTATGAATTTATCGTGATTTATTCATGTAGTCCATAGAATCCATAAATATAATCTCTATTAATCAAGGAGTGGCAATGTTTTCCTTGTCAAGTGGAGCGATCTCGTCTCCTTCGGTGCCAGCTTCGCTGCCAGCAACATTTAGGCTTAACAGCATCTTCTCCCACAATCTAGCTGGTCCCTATATCAAACCAAGATTCATTTTTTGTTATTTTGATCCAGCAAATAAAAACGATTATTGTTTCAGACAAGCTAGAGTTCCCTGTATCCTCATTAGTTACTAACCTTCCATGAAAGATCTTGGGACATGCAATTATTTATCATTTCTCTGAAGGCAGCAGTGTCGTAGAGTGCAAGAGCTCTTACGACAGTCTTAACTATTGCAGCTACATCTGCTGGATCAACTACATCACACTGCAAAATATCTTGCTTTAGAATCAGGGGTAGACGAACCAGGAAAAATCAAGAAAAGTAAGTGGCACTTTGCTCTTACCTCAACACTGAAGGCTCCCATGTGGAATCCTGAGAAACCCTCTTTGACAGTGTCAACAAGTCCCACCAGTGGAGGCAACGATGCACACCTGAAGCAAAGGTTTAGCAGTTAATGTTAGAATAAATGATAGATGCATTGAAGATAAGAGGTTTTGGTCAAATATTTGAATTTCAGATTTTTACTATTCATAACAGGTTTTTATTCAAATCTGTTTATCTCCAATAATATCTCAAGTTTGTTGAGAGTTTTGTTTTTCTAATTCAAGTTTCTTGTAAGCCTTTATATATGCATTTCGGATTGAATAAAATTGTGTGATTTGATTCCCCATTGAATTTTTCGTGTGATGCAGATTTCTTGTTTCCAGATTTCAATTCCAACAGTAACTGTTCTAAACAGTTACTGTTCAAATCATTAATTTCAACAGTTATTACTGTCAACTTTCACTAGAAGACTAGAACTGTCTAGAAGATTCAAGACATGCTAAAATTGTAGAGTCAATTAAGATAGTAGCTATCTAAAGAGAAGAAGATGTTCAAGGCAATACCGTTCCATATCGCATAGCATGCAACTGGATCAGACCACACGGTTCAAATCTACTGGGGATTATCATATAGTCAGCACCAGAGATGATCATATGGGCAAGGGGGAACATTGAACAATGCCACTCCTCTGACCTTTATCAGGGTATTCTTTCTCAAGCTCGGCAATCTGCTTTTCCATATATTTTTTGCCAGTTCCCTGAAGGAAACAACAGATCCCATCATTAAAGTCAAACATGGTAGGAATCACAGCAGCATAACATGGACTAAAAAGTGTTGAACTTTGACACTCACAAGGACTATTATCTGCACATTGTATTTAACCAGCATTGGAATGGCAGCAGCAAGAATATCTGAACCTTTTTGCTCTTCCAGTCTACCAATGAAGCCTATCACAGGAATATCTCTGTCAACAGGCAATCCGACTTCTGATTGAAGTGCTTCCTTCAATAATGGCTTTGCATAGGAGACCTGAATAAAAAAAAACCCTGAAAATCACCTTCTTTATCTTTCAGATTTGCTTTCTTTGGTGCTAAAAACTATCACTTACAGTTGTGATATCATATTTGATGCTAGTGTATTTATCTGTTGCAGGATTCCATTCTTGAACATCCATACCATTTGTGATTCCAGTTATGCCAGTTTTACGAATGTAGCTATCCAATTCCACGCCCTTTTCAACTCCAGAAACAAGTTCCTGGGCATAGTAAGGGCTCACAGTAAAAACCATGTGTGATTCCAATATACCAGCCTTCAACCAGTTGAGTTTCCTTCCCTTCACAGGCTTGTCATACCTGCCAAATTAAAATCCCCTCAATATTTGGAAAGGGAAGAGACACACAAAACCTGTATGAAACTATGTTTCTAGTCATCTGAAAGCACCAGCTGCTAAAAACAATCCTCACCCGTCCATGAAGTCAAAAGAGCTCTTGAAACTATCTGGCAAATTGAGGAGTGAGAAATCTGAGAAGGCAAATCGGCCCTGGTAAGCAATGTTATGGATGCAAAAGGCAACCTGTCAAGATTGAATTGACAACAACAATGTCAGTAACTGCGCAATCGGACATCCAAGCTAGGCATATCTCTGAATGTCT
This sequence comes from Salix udensis, assembly GCA_029204005.1. Classification (NCBI taxonomy): domain Eukaryota; kingdom Viridiplantae; phylum Streptophyta; class Magnoliopsida; order Malpighiales; family Salicaceae; genus Salix; species Salix udensis. Next base: position 14,249,647 of record CM055029.1, read on the forward strand.
CAACCCAACGGGTAAATTACCTTCGCATTCATGAAAATTCCCCTGGATTGGTACAATGATTTTAAGTAACATGGGAGGAGAGCTGTGTGCCAATCATTGGCAACAAAGACAACATCCTCTCCTGCATTGATTGAGAACAGAACATCATTGGAGAAATTTCTTCGTAGGAAAATCAAGTTTCAGATTATTGTAAAGAGGCACACACCATATGGTCCAGAAAAACCTTCACTGCTGTCCAAGCTCAGAACCCTTGGTGCTTCAAGAGCAGCCTGAAAAGTCAAACGAATCCATTTACCATTGACTTGCCTATCCACTATACCAGCAATTATCGGGACACCGATGTTGATCAGCCACCATTAGCGGATGGAAACTAACATGAATATGCTCTGCAATTTCTCTTAACTCATTGTTAATCATTTTGTAGAATAAGTAAACTTGCAAGCAGTCAGGTCTATTTGGATGAAAGTTCTTACTAAAAGACACGTGCCTTGATTATGTCTACCATGATGCAGCTTCTAGCTTACTACACAGCTTAAAAAGTGAAGCCATGCAAGATTTGGTGCTGGTTTATATTTATAATGCAGGTCACTAAACATTTTAACTGAGCTGCATTCGAACTACAGGATGGATGCACATGAAATACAATTTATGTATTCACCAGTTTTCAAGTCCTGATATTTTCTCCCGATGCAATGATTTTGAGTTAGATAACTGAATGCCTGCCTGCCCTTTTTGTTAGAGAATAATATAAATCATATTCTGGAGCTTTACTGCTTTTAAATGAGATGATTCCTTAATACTTTCATCCACATTTTTTTTGCATGAGGAACAATTGCAAGGAATGGAAATTATATTTACCAGGCAGAACAGGCTAAACCGCAGTTGATTATCCTGGTAATCCTCTCCAGCTGTAGGGCCATAGATTTTGGATCCAGTTTTTCCCCATACCTTAAACATCCATTTACTTTAGAATCAGAAACAGCAAACAACAAAAAAGGCAACCAATTCCTGTAATCTGAATTTGCAAGAACTACATTCTTAGACATCGGAACCAGCGATCAGAAAAAATTTAAACCTTCTCTAGGAACATTGGATGATCCACAAACACACGATCAACTCCACGCTTGTAGCAGTGGAAGTAACGAACAGTTTCAACTCTGTCTGCAACTTGTATCTGCACATGAGAAATTCTTCATTTGAGTAACCTCAAAAATTGCTATCCTCACAAAGTAAAGATGAAGCCTCTTACACATAACGAAACTATGAAATATTACCTGAGCCGATAGGTGAGTGTCCCATGCATCCTTGTACTGGTCAAATCTTGGAGAGATTGTCATAACCCGGTGACCTCTTGCCTGAACAACAATGCCACAGCAAAATTTGTTCAAACACAGGCCGTGCATGGCATTTTGTCAAAGAGGAAAGTAAGAATCAGAAACCCTATATACTTACAGCCATTGCTGGAGGAAGTCCACCGATGACATCACCAAGACCACCAGTTTTGCTCCAAGGAGCAACCTCAGTGGCAACAAAGATCACAGTCATTCCTCCTTGAAGACAAACAATTTTTCCTGAATTGTCATTCCCAGTGGCATAGGCTTTTTTCACAGACTTCCTAGCGAATGCTTGAGCCCTCATCTGCAGCTTGTCCGCCATGTTCAGTGACCTTAAACCACTGTGGCTCATGCTTTGGCTCCTTGAGCCAATTTGAGTCAAATTTGCCTTTATTTCTGATCCATGGCTGCTCACAAGTGAGCTCCTTGACACAATGTGTGAAGCTGTCACGGTTGCCATGGTTCTCCTCCCTTGCTCTGCAAATTCAAACCCCAGAAAGTAAAAAAGAAAATCCTTTCTAGATTCTTTAATCTTTCCAAGTGATCATGCCAATAAACCAAAAAAGGAAAAATAAAAGTAAAAATTCAGGGGTGCTTCTACAAAATGCTAAAAATGACCAAGCTCAGAAATTTAACCCGAATAAATAACAAAAAAGAGTAAGAAATGGTGACAATAAGGCCAAGAAATGATCAAAATACATGGCACTAGCCACCATACAATACAACCTTTATTAGTGAACCAAAATAAACATTCAAGAAAATCTCTGGAGTTTGATATTGTCTTGAAATCCCAGGAAAACCAATTAATTAAAAATCACACAAAAAAAATAAAATTGCTGACAATATCACAAACAAACATGTAAATATTAAAAGAAATCAACAACTTACAAGTTTAGCAAGTGAATTCCGTCTAAGGTATGCTAAGTTTGGAAATGACTGAATGTTTTGTGACCAAAGACATGGGATTTTGTAGTAGTTGCATGGAAACACGTGCATGACACGTGGCATGATGGTACTGGCTATAGCAATTTCCAAGCTACTAGTTCCTCAAGATTGGGTTCGTGGTCTGTATCTCACGAAATTTTGGACCCACCATGGGAACATGATTTAACAAGAATATGCTGCCAAGTGTATTTCGATTATTTTTTTTAGATTTTTGTTATCGTTAATATTCATTTTTTAAAATATTTTTTATCTCCTCAAATCGAAACAATTTAAAAATATTCAAAAAAAAATCTAATTTACAAAAAATATTTTTTTTTAAACACCAGCTGAAATACTTTGAAGGGTGACATCGATTGCCGCATTCCTCGAAGAATTATGGCTACTTTAATTCAGATTTTATTGTATGGAAAAAAAATAATGAAATGGATGGAGGAGAAATTGAGACAAAAATCCTTCCTATTATATGGTTTTTGAATTGCCGAAGTGCCATTGACATTCATGAATATGGACGGTGTAGTATTTTTCTAAAAATACTTTTTTAATCTGTTAGGGTTTTTAATTTGTTATGATTTTTCATAATTTATATATTCACTAATTAATTGTTGTTAGGCACCATACATATTTTTCCTTTTAATTTAGTCAAACCTTTCTCTAACTTTTACATTTTGATCTTTATCTCACTTTAGAGAGATCATAATTAGGTTGTTTTATATTTAGGGGGTGTTTAGGATAATGATAAAGACTATTTTTTAAAGTGTTTTTTTATTTGAAAATGCATTAAATAATTATTTTTTTATAAAACTCTTTTTTGACTTCAACGTATAAAAACGAACAAAAAACATAGAAAAAAAATGTTTTTTTTTTCAAAAGCACAATGCAACCACAACACCAAACACCCCTTACTGTGTTTGGTATTATGATAGATTTGTGGTCATGATTTAAAAAAATAGGTTTAAGAAAAACACTTTAGTAATATTTTTTTGTAAGAAAAATATTTATTTGGTTAAAACTACTCTGAGATGAATTTTTGCTTCAAAATAAATGAAAATCAAGTTTTAATAATTGAAAAGAAAGGTATTTTGGTTATCTACAAAACCAAGGTTTGAAACGTAAGACTATTCAGAAATAATACAAAAAAAATTTTAAAAAAAATAAAAGTTTTCAAAAGTATGGTACGTACAACAACTAAGCAAATATATTTTTTTTGTGGTAACTGGGGTGTTCGGGTTAGTTTATGCGCATTACAACTAATTCTAAGATCCACTGAACACCTTGCAAACCCAATGGATAGATAAAACACCGCAGAGTGATAAAAATATGCATAGAGAAGATCGAACTCGAGTACAAAAGAAAGTAACAAGTCCCTTTCCTCACCAGGTCACGACCTCAAGTGCCTAAGCAAACATTTCTTGAAAGTGTTTGAGATAGTGGTAGATGATTTTTTTCTACCTTAATATATTTGGATTTGTGGTAGTTTTTGTGATTGAGATTTTAAAAAAATAACTTGTAAAAATATATGTTTTGTGAAAATTGTTATGAGATGAATTTTTATATACAAAATAAATTAAAATTGATTTTGATTTTTTCTTCAGGTAATTTTTTAAAAAATAATATTCTTTTAATTATATTTTTTTGTGATTTTTGCCTCTTTTTTTTATGAAGTCATACTGATTTTATATCTTAGATCATAAATTAGTTAACCCAAGTTATTTTTTTATGTAGTCCAACCATGTACTCCTTAAAAAGACAGAAAAAAAATCTGATTAAAGTACAACCCTCCTATGTAATTGATGTACTCCTTAAAAAGACAGACAGCTTCTGACCAAGGTGACAAACACACTTGTAGATTCTTTCATCTGCCATTCGTCGGCAAACTTCAAGAATAATTCTTATGGTTTTCGTTAAAAACATTGGCAGGAACGGGCCAAACATGACATTGAATCTATCACTACCACCTGTTTGAGCTCCAGCGTTGGAATATTCTTCTCTTTTCTATGCATATCCCCCATCATCAAATAAACATTTATTTTATGTTTTTTAAAAATAATTTTACTTTGAAAAAATATTAAAGTCGTATTTTTTATATGGTTTTAATGTTTTAATATAAAAATAAAACAAAAATCATTTAACACCGCGCACGAAATTAGTTAGCCTCTAGCTGCCGAAAGCAAAATATAATCTTCAAAAATGTTTTTATAACCAGGTGCATTCATCAAGCTAACCGATCCAAACGTCCCCTTCCACAAACCAAAATCTCGAACCAAGATTTATTATGCCCTAACCAGAACATTTGAAGGAATTGATTCCATTGCAGAACTCCATTACCATCCTTCACCACCACCCCCACCACGCACCACCACCACCACCCCTGCCATTACTCCGCCGCCATTATATTTCTCACAATATTATATCCTTCCAAATATAATTTGACAAGTCATAAGCAAAACAAAATCTAACCATCTTCCTTTCCAGGCATATACCACAAGCCAACCCTTCAGGGATCAATACACATGCACGAAAATCAACAGTTCTTTTTAATACCACATTAACAGAAATAAAACGAAAGCCAGAAACCAAATTAAGACAAAAAAAATAATAATCCAAAACAGACATTAAAAAAAATATAAGTGACCTTGGAGGTTTGGTTACAACTTACAGCCAATCGTCAAAAGACAAATATCCCAATCTCGCCAATTTTTTTATTTAAAAAAAAAGCTCTTTTCTCTCTTTAATCACGTCTTAATCCCTCAATTAATAAAATTAACGAAGATAACTAATGATTAACTCCACAATCATCTGTGAGCCGTGACAAGCGTCTCAATAAACCTTAACCCATCAAGTCTTGGAGCGAATTTCGCCTTATTAGACCCACCACTTTTCTCTATTGATAACGATCTTGATGAACCCTTCAAACCAGAAAAAATAAAAATAAAACTCAGGATTCAATCAAGTTAACCACAAAAATTACGACCCGAAAAACAAAATACCTTAGAAACCATAGGAGAAGAAGATGAGGCTGATGACATCGCCACAGCGGAGGCAGTAAGAACAGAGGCAACGAGAGCGCACAAACCCTTCATGTTTTGTCGATGGTTTTTCTATTAATTTATGGGATTTGATTTAAGAAGAGATATTGAAACTTTTAACGGGCGAGACCCGACGAGGTGTGCTCGCCAGATCTCGACCACTACAGGCGGTGGAAATTCTGATCGGTTGGTGACTTTCGTTTTCATTGCTTTCGGCATTTTATATTACGGTGGAGGGATTCCGAAATTAACGGGATTTAATCCCGATTTAAGTTCCGCCTCACGTGGATTCTTAATGCAAATTTGTTCAGGTTTTTAGACACCTACGTATTACTTGAGGTTAGATTATGCTTTTACAATTTTTTTATGGAGAGAGAGTTAAATGCAATTTTTTTATGGAGAGAGAGTTAAATGCAATTTTTTTATGGAGAGAGAGTTAAATGCAATTTTTTTTTAGTTTTTCTATTTTAGTTTTTCTATTTTAGTTATGTCTCCTTGTTTTGAAAAATTACTCTTTATATACTTTCATATTGCACCTCAAACTCAAACTTTCAATAATAATATCACTGGTAATATAAAAAATATAAATTTAACAGTATTAAAAAAATCATTAGTAATAATAAGAGTAAATAATAGGAGTGCGTATTTTTGGTTTAGTTTGATTTTTATTTATAAAAATAATCAAATTAAAATTAAAATTGTTAATTTCAAAATATTTTTAATTTCTTTGCCACTAAATATTATTTTTTAATAAATTGTTAGTGTTAATATTGTGTTTATTAAGTTTTTTTTTTACTTTCTAATACTATTCTTTTGTTTTGTATAATTGAGCATGAGTCACAAGAATTTAAATTACACTTGTGAACAAGTTAAAATTTAAACTATAAAATACATATTTAAAAAGCACTAATTATAAAAAAATACATCAGGTATTTTTGAACTAATTATCTTTTGTTGCTAGAAATAGCTTTACACCAAATTCTACAAAAACATAATAATAAAAATATTAGATTAAAAATACATTGATTAATAAATTACAAAACAAATAAAGCCCGTGGGATTTTACACTGTGGACTGAGAGTGTATTCACTGTGGATTGCGACAATGTGCGTGCGTTTTTGCCCTTCATCAGCCGGCGTTTGTGCATTTTTTGGTGGGGGTGTTTTCGGATTTTTCCTTTTTTTTTTTAATTAGCCGCAATGTGCACAGTGTATTAACGATTCTACCCCCCGAAAACAACAAAATAGTACACAGTCGCCAGGGGCGCGCTCGGTTTTTCCCAAATTTTTACACAGTGCGCTGACGAATTCAGCCCCCGATAACGACAAAATTATGCACAGTGATCGGGGGCTTCAGCGTCCTTTCCCTCCCGGTATTTTCATAAATACCAGTGGCGGGAGGGCTGTTTCGGTCATTGACCGTGGGGACAGCTAGCGCGTCGTCTGGCCGCGCCAGCGGCGCTCAACGCCAACGCGCCATGGAAGCGGCGCGTGCGACGCCATGCGGTGGTCAAAAATTACGTCCCGCCGGTGAATACGGTGCGCCGCCTGGTCCTCTATCTCCTGTTATGGCGCGTGTATGTTCTCCATGTCAGGGTAAACGCAGGGGTCCGGTTTTTTCGCCGGTACACCTTTTCTCTCTCCTGCTGGCCCAATGTCAGGTCCGGTCCCTCATGTATATAAGAAGTTAATTTAGGTCCCTGAGGTTTGGATTTCGATTTTATGCCTGATTTCGTTGATTCAAAGTTTGATTGTTTTCAATTGTGCCCTTCAATTAAAACTAATTATATAAAGCATTTTTCATTTCGGTCCCTTAACTTTTGATTTTCGATTTCTTTTTGGTTCCTGAAATTTGTTCGGTCCGGATGTTTGAATTTCTTTAATTTGGTCCTCCAATTAAAATTGTTAATATAAACAACTTTTCATATCAGTCCCCCTTCTTCTAATTTTTGCAATTTTGTCCTCTGATTTCAATTGACAATAAATACAATTTGCATTTCAGCCCTTGGACTTTTAATTTTATTAATTTAATCCCTTTATATTTGATTTTCATTTCAGCCCTTACACTTTTATTTTTTTAATCCCTACTTTTGTCCATGTATATATAAGTGTATTTAACACAATAATAATAATAATCAAAATAATAATAATAATAATAATAATGATTTAATTATTTTTCATTCTTACTCTTTTGTTATTTTTTTTCCCTCCCGATAATTTTATAATTTTTTTTTCTTGCCGGTAATAGCAATGATAATTTTATTTTTTTTTTATCTTTTGTTCAAATTTCTTGGATATTTTTAGTCTTTCATTTATTTATGTTTCTTTCATTATTAACATAATAATAATAATTATAATAAGAATAATAATAATTGTGATTATTATTAATATTATAATAATAGTGATTATGTATTCTATTATTATAATAATAGTGATTATTTATTAAGACTCCGATGTTGCTATTGTGATAATATTTTAAATTAATATTGCTTCCTTTTCCCTTTTTTTTTTTTTTTTTTTCTCTTTCTATTAATTGATTTTTATAATTTTATTATCTGCACAATAATGATTTCAGGTAATTTGTTTTTTTCCTTATTCAAATATTTTGCTTTTTTTTCTAATGTTAGTGTACGCTCTTTTGTGATCGTTTATGACGTAATACCTATATTCTAAAAAATGTAATCTATGCTTACGTGATAAACTCAACTCAAAATTTTAAACATGTTATCTTTTAATATATACTTTTTATTTACTTATATCATATAAATTTATCGTTGTAGATTTAATTATGTTAAATCATATACAAAAAAATACCCGCGGCAACGCGCGGGCAATTAGCTAGTCATATAATAAAAGGTGTAAGCATATAAGAAAAATAATAAAAATAACTTGATTCAAGATTTTTACAGGTTTCATAATCACTCATCAAGGCTGTAATGTCGGCTGAGATTGATCCACAATATAATTAATTTTAACAACAAATAAGTACTAAATCATACCTGTTATTTAAATGTAAGTGAACCGTTCATAGTTTTTATATGATATGCGTGGCTCATATTAGCCATTGCTGATATCTTTTTCGACTATTATTAGATTATTCTAATCGATTTTTTTTAATAATATTATAATATAAGCTTTAATATACATAGAATATCTTTCCGTTTTTTTTCCTCGCTCTTTTCTTTTCTCATCATAACTTGTGCCAGTCACTTTAATTTATTCGAACATACCGCGTGTATGGTGGGGATTTGAAAGGATCGGTGTTTTGCTTGAGCTCGATGCCGTTCAAGATTCTCCAGGCTTTATTATTATTATTTTGGAAGAGTAGTCTGCGTTTCAAGAGTATTTTAAAAAAAATATTTTAAATTAATTTTTTTAATATTTTTAGATTATTTTAATATATTTTTTAATAAAAAATACTTTAAAAAATAAATACAACTATACTCTCAACCCGACACATAATATACTGACTTTGACGATGCATGATGATAAAATTTTTATGATATATTTATCTTATTTTATATGTATCATGGTATGCCTAACATGTGTAGAAAATATGTATTTTGTAATACGATTCAATTTTTTTATATATAATTAGTGTTTTTTAAATATATTTTAATAGTTTAAATACTTTTATATAAAAATTATTACAAAAATTCTAATTTAAGATTTTTGAGACAAAAACTATTTTACAAATAACTTAAGAATCACTTCAACCATGATACCATATGGTATTAAAGAGGAAAGAGTAACAATAAGCATTAAGAAAAATAACAATAAAAAATCAAAGTATGCATTTGAATTATTGAATCATCATTTTAAAATAAAACTCGCTTTTATATCGTATTTATTGATTTAAAAGTTCATGTGCTCTTTATTTATTTTTTCTTTAACATATATATTTTTAAAAATAGGTAGCAATAATAAAAAGAAATCGTGATTTAAGATAGAATGTGTGGTCTTTGTTAGATATCAAAAACAAGCGTAAAAATAGTTCACCTAAGTAACATGAAAGTATTGATTGAGACCAGGGTTATCAGTTTTGTTTAGTTTCGGTTGAAATGACTAAAGTATTTTGTATCAGTTAAAAAAATAAAATAACATCTTTTTTATCTCGGTTAAAATTTCAGTCCATTCCGAATTTTTCATCTAAACATCGGCCGAAACACGACAATATCATTTCGCCTGTGCTGTTTTGGTCAAATAGTATTTTTTTTAAAAAATAATGAATAATTTTACAATATCAATCATATCTATTAATCCAACCGTTAGATTAAGATAAAATTTTATAAAAAGTTTCTTGACATATTTAAATATATTATGTTAAAATTTCAAAGTAATCAGAAAATATAATGACCTTGCGAGATTGATGATGACATTCTCATAATATTATACATGCTCATATTTTTGTTAAGAAAAATTATTTTATTGTGTCTTTTTAGATTAAATTGCACAATTTTAAATAATTTTATTTTTTGATTTAAACTATTTTTTTGAATTAACACACACACACACATAAACAGTACAACCTCGAAACGGCGCACCGAAATGCTCCAAAACCAAAACACTCAGTTCCAATTAAAAAAAAACAAAAAACACCAACGAAATGAAATTGACAATCTTGGAACACCAAGAAAGCATACCAAACAAAGTAAGTAAGAATATTTAAAACTTTTTCTACAAGTATTTTTAACCTTTTATTTTCCTTTTCTAGTTGTTATCGAAGTTCGTTTTATGTTGTGTGAAATATTTTACATATAAGTTTTTTCAAGTATTTATAATGTTTGGTACATAATAGTGTGAAAGATGATGGTATTTTAATAAAATCTACAAGTATTTTTAACCTTTCCCCCCCTTTTCTCAGATATAATTTTGATAGAAACATTGCCTCTCAATTAATGAGCCACCCTTGTAGATGGGTTATAGTTACTACTCATAATTTTGGTGGAGCCAGGTCGGGATTTTAAAGCTCGATGCACCTATTGTATTTCTTCCATTTTTAAAGTGGTTCTGCTTTTAAGTTTTAACCACCAAGAGAGCGAAAGAAAGAGACAACATCTTAATCTAGATTATATCATTGAGACATAGAAATTGAGATAAAAAAAGCAGCAACCACAAGTTTGCAAGAAATATCTTCGTGCTGCAAAACACATCCCTGTAAATTATTAGTCAACAAGCATGGCTAGAAATTAGAGGTACAGTGATCTTATATGTGATGAATGCAAGATGTTAGTTTCTTTTTTTTTATTAACGTAGATAACCAAGTTAACTTGCGTGTATCTTGACTAATCCCACGATCTCTAGTTAATTATCATAGCTTGCAAGTTCACCTTATGTATGCGAACCACCATTGTTAAAACATAAGCATACCTCTTTTAAGTCTCAATGGCTTTGATAAAATCTCCATTAAGCAAATCAAAACCTTTCCTATTTTTGCCTTCTACCCCTGCCAGGAAACTAAATTCTCAGCCCACAAAACTAAATTATCTCTTGGTTGCTTCAAATAGTAGTGCAAAAAAAGGACTACAAGCAACGGCTGATGATGAGTATGCACCACTATCAGGGGCAGATCCTGGGAGCTTCGGCAAAATCTTGCTGTCAGATGTGGTGGTGAGGAGAAGAAGGCGGGTCTTTTGGGGCAGGAAATGGAATTCATTGGATATAGTAACTGCTGTTGTGATTTCGGCGATGCATGTTCTTTGTTTCTGCGCACCTTTTTACTTCACCTGGACTGCATTTTGGGTTGCCTCTTGCCTCTACGTTGTCACTGGTCTTCTAGGGATCACTCTTTCTTTTCACAGGAATCTTTCTCACAGGAGTTTCAAGCTTCCCAAATGGCTCGAGTATTTTTTTGCATATTGTGGGGTTCAAGCATTTCAGGTACGCGTCCCTCTAATTTTCTTCATTTTTCGTGTTATCAGCTGTTAATGGCTTCCTCTTGTTCTGTTCTCAGAGGGATCCTATTTTTTGGGTTAGTATTCACAGACACCACCACCAGTTTTGTGATTCTGAGAGAGACCCGCATAGCCCTACTGAAGGGTTTTGGTTCAGTCACATGAGTTGGCTCTTTGATGCCAATTATATTACTGAAAAGGTTTGTATTTTCATCCTCCTCGCGCACACAGACACAGATGAGAAAATTTCGCAGTGTAAAATTGTTTGATTTCTGCTTATTCTGCTACAGTTGATTTGGAAGTGTGGAGGGCCGAGCAACGTCGAGGATTTGGAGAGGCAACCCTTTTACAAGTTCATGCAAGACACCTACCTTCTGCATCCAATTGCGCTCGGAGTTCTGCTATATGCTGGGGGGGGATTTCCCTTTCTTGTATGGGGAATGGTATGGAAAACTTCTCATGCCCCCTTCCTTTTTTTTTACTTTTTTTTCCTAATGAAAATACAGAGACAACAAAAATGAGTTCTTGTATATATGTTACTAAATATCTTGTCCCAGAGACGTGACGTGATGACAAAGAGTTTATGATCTGTATAGCAGGTTTCGAATAAGAGTATAGATTTTACTTGCTCACTGGACCTATAAATTACGTTTTTCGGGAGTGTATTTCCTTGTATCCAAAAAAAACTTACTAAATTTCCAACAATTCCTTAAAGATGTACTCAATTGATTGATTTTTGAAGTGCTTACACTTGAGTGAAGAAAAATTACAGTACATGCTGTTAAAATTCAAAAGAAAATACATGTGATCATGATATAGACGGAAGCATAATACAAAACACAATAGCAAGAAAACTAATTTAGTGCTGACATTGTCAGGGTGTGAGAAGCGTATTGGTTTTTCACATCACTTGGCTCGTAAACTCAGTTTCTCATGTATGGGGAAAGCAAGCGTGGAACACCGGTGACCTGTCTAGGAACAACTGGTAATACCTTTTGCTTTTAACTTTTTTTTTATCATTCTAATGTGATTATTTCTTGTAATTTTGTTCTGTAAACTTGTTTGAGGTGGCTTGCATTGCTTACATTTGGAGAGGGTTGGCATAACAATCACCATGCTTTCGAGTACTCGGCCAGGCATGGCCTGGAATGGTGGCAGATTGACATTACTTGGTATGTTGTAAGGTTTCTTCAAGCTATTGGATTGGCAACGGATGTGAAGGTGCCATCTGAAGTTCAAAAGCAAAGGATGGCTTTCGTGAAAGAAGCATTTCAACCCGAACCTATTCGCTAACATATCTATCGTGTTTTCTCGTATCTATCGTGTTTTTTCGAGTGAAAACGTTTTGATGTTGAAACTTATATATCATCTTTGTAATATCTTGTATTATTAATTTTATCAAATAGAATGGATTATGGATTTGAATTCATACTATTTGTTCAACAAAACTTTAATATGTTCTTACAAATTTATGAAATAATATCTTTCAAAACTTTAAGTTACTATGTTATTTTAAAAATAAAAAACCAGAGTTTGCTTGAGAATGTAGTTGATATTATTTTTTAAAGTGTTTTTTTTGTTAAAAAATTCATTAAAATGATATATCTTTATTTTTTAAAAAATATTTTTAACATTAATATATTAAATGATTTAAAAACAGACGAAAAAACTAATTAAAAAAAAATAATGTTTTTTAAATATTTTTAAAATACAGTGAAAATTATATACATGTCCGATAGAAAAGCAATTTTTTCTTTGTTGTTTGGAGCAATGTTAACCCAGTTCAATGACTGAACCGGGTCTGAGAAGCCCGGGAGAAAGCCACAAATGAAAAACCTCTTAAGTCTAAAACCCTAGCATCCACCATTCTCTTCTATATTTACTAACGTTTTGCCTTCTGATGATGATATGATACACGGATTGTGTGTTTAATAAAATTGAATCAAACAATTTTAATCCCGCTTTAAGTTCCGCCTCACGTGGATTCTTAATGCAAATTTGTTCAGGTTTTTAGACACCTACGTATTACTTGAGGTTAGATTATGCTTTTTACAATTTTTTTTATGGAGAGAGAATTAGATACAATTTCTTTTTAGTTTTTGTATTTTAGTTATGTTTCCTTATTTTGAAAAATTACTCTTTATATACTTTCATATTGCACCTCAAACTTTCAATAATAATATCACCGGTAATATAAAAAATATAAATTTAACACTATTAAAAAAACCATTAGTAATAATAAGAGTAAATAATAGGGAGTGCAAATTTTTGGTTTAGTTTCGATTTTTTATTTATAAAAATAATCAAATCAAAATTATAAATTTTTCTTTTGAAAAATAAATCAAACTGAACATGGTAAAAACCAACCAATTTGGGTCGGTTCAGATTTTATGTTAAAAATAGAGAGGAAATTGAAAAAAAAAAAAAAAATGAGCTTTTTGATGGGCTTTCTGATGAGTTTATAATTAATATTAATAATGACTAAATTTCTTATAAGATTTCAAAGTATTTTTAATTTTTTTGCCACTAAATATTATTTTGTAATAAATTGATAGTGTTAATATTGTGTTTATTAAGTTTTTTTTTTACCTTCTAATACTACTCTTTTGTTTTGTATAATCGAGCATGAGTCATAAAAAAATTTAAATTACATATATGAAGAAGTTAAAATTCAAACTACAAAATATTGCTTTCAAATGTCTTCAAAATAAACAGCAAACAACATTGTCTTAAAAACTTCAATAAATACACCAGATTTTGAACTAATTATCGTTATGTAACTTTACACCAAATTCTACAAAAAAATAATAATATAAATGTTAGATTTAAAATACATTGATTAATAAATCATAAAATAAAAGATATAAGCATATAAGAAAAATAGCACAATTCAAGGTTTTTATAGGTTTCATAATTATTTATCAAAGTTATAATGTCGATTAAAATTAATCCATACAATCAATTTTGATAACAAATAAGTACTAAATCATACCTGTTATTTAAAAGTAAGTGGACCATTCATAATTTTTATATGATATGCGTGGCTCATTTTAGCCATTGCTGATATCTTTTTCTACTATTATTAGATTATTCTAATCGAATTTTTTTAATAATATTATAATAAAAGCTTTAATATACATAGAATATCTTTCCGTTTTTTTTCCTCTCTCTTTTCTTTTCTCATCAAAACTTGTGCCAGCCACTTTAATTTGTTCGAACATGCCGCGTTTATGGTGGGGATTTGAAAGGATCGGTGTTTTGCTTGAGCTCGGTGCCGTTCAAGATTCTCCAACCTTTATTATTATTATATTTATTATCTTGGAAGGAGAGCTGAGTAGACCAATTTTTTATCGTGTTTCAAAAATATTTTTGATTAATATTAAAAATAATTTTTAAAAAATAAAATAATTATTTTAATATATTTCTTAACGAAAAGTATTTTAAAAAATAAATGCAACCACACTCCCAACCCGGCACCAGCACTTAGGATGTATTTGGTATTGCTTTTGCTTTTATGGTTGAGGTTCTAAAAAAGCAGTTTCATGAAAAGCACTTTTAACTGCGGTTCAAAATAATTATTGAAATGTTTGGTTAAAACTGTGGTTGAGTTTGAGATTAATAAAAAACAGTTTCATGTGTTTGGTTACCAACCTTTTCATATTGCTATCAACATGTGAAATTAATTTAAAGTGTGTGTGTGTGTGTGTGTGTATTGTTTTTTAAATATTATACATTTAATAATCATAATAATAAAATATAATTAATAATTCAAGTAAATTAGACACTTGTTTTTATTCTCGCATCAAACTCCTTGTAATTTCATCACGAACTAAATTCATACATAAAGGCCTTTACGATCCCTAACTATTTGATCGAAGAACAACACGTAGTAAAATATCATCTGAAACAAAATTAGAATTGCGAGACAAAAATTATATTGTGATCTACTTCTAATATATTTATTTATATTTTAATTAAGTTTTTAAATTATTTTAATATTATATATATATATATAAATTTAATTAACTCCCTGTAACCCCCCCCTCCACACTACTGATACACCCCCTACCCCCCAATATACTGTCCTCTCTCTTACCCCCCCAGATATACTCCACTCCTCTCTCTGGCCTTCCCTCTCTGCCCCCTTGTGGTGATGGGTTTGTCCTCCCCCCGGGTGTGTATATTATTTGATCTCCACTCCTTTCTCTGGCCTTTGTATATTATTGATGGGTCCCCTCCGCCTCTGGGTTTGTATTTTGAGTTATTTGATGGGTTTGTATTATGAGGGACAGGAGGGAAAACGCATGAAAAGCAACTATTTGTTGATTTTCATGAAACAGAGTTTGGTTGTATTTTTCAGCTTCTCAACCATAACCAAGCATCAAATTCATAACTTTTTTTCAAATTCCGGTGTGATCGCACTCCCAAACACCTTCTTCATATACTGACTTTGGCTATGCATGATGATAAAGATTTTATGATATGTTTATCTTATTTTACATGTATCATGGTATGCCTAACATGTGTAGAAAATATGTATTTTGTAATACGATTGAAAATATTTTTTATAATTAGTGTTTTTTAAATATATTTTTATAGTTTAAATACTTTTATATAAAAATTATTAAAAATTATTTAAAAATTCTAATTTGAGATTTTTGAGACAAAAACTATTTTACAAATAACGTAGAAATCACTTCAACCATGATACCAAATGGTCTTAAGAGGAAAGAGTAACACTAAGCCTGAAGAAAAATAACAATAAAAAAATACAAAGTATTTTTTTACATATTGTGGGGTTCAAGCACTTCAGGTACGCGTGCCCTCCCCTCTAATTTTCTTCATTTTTCGTGTTAATTATCAGCTGTTCATGGCTTCACGCTGTTCTGTTCTCAGAGGGACCCTATTTTCTGGGTTAGCACTCACAGACACCACCACCAGTTTTGTGATTCTGAGAGAGACCCACATAGCCCTACTGAAGGGTTTTGGTTCAGTCACATGAGTTGGCTCTTTGATGCCAATTATATTACTGAAAAGGTTTGTATTTTCATCCTCCTCGCGCACACAGACACAGATGAGAAAATTTCCCAGTGTAAAATTGTTCTATTGCTGCTTATTCTGATAAAATTTGATTTGGAAGTGTGGAGGGCCAAACAACGTCGAGGATTTAGAGAGGCAACCCTTTTACAAGTTCATGCAAGACACTTACCTTCTGCATCCAAGTACAGCGTGAGCCATTGTTGATATCTTTTTCTACTATTATTAGATTATTCTAATCGAATTTTTTTAATAATATTATAATCAAAGCTTTCATATACATAGAATATCTTTTCTTTTCTCATCATAACTTGTGCCGGTTCACTTTTATTTGTTCGGACATGCCGCGTTTATGGTGGGGATTTGAAAGGATCGGTGTTTTGCTTGAGCTCGATGCCGTTCAAGATTCTCCAAGCTTTATTATTATTATTATTATTATGGAAGGAGAGCTATGTAATATACTTACTTTGGCGATGCATGATGGTAAAGATTTTATGATATGTTTATTTTCTTTTACATGTATTATGGTATGCCTAACATGTGTAGAAAATATGTATTTTGTAATATGATTGAAAATATTTTTTATAATTAGTGTTTTTTAAATAGATTTTTATAGTTTAAATATTTTTTATATAAAAATTATTAAAAAATACCTAAAAATTCTAATTTGAGATTATACCAAATGGTCTTTAAAAATCTTAAGGAAAGAGTAACACTAAGCATGAAGAAAAATAACAATAAAAAAGTATAAAGTATGCATTTGAATTATTGAATCATCATTTTAAAATAAAACTCGCTTTTAGATCTTATTTATTGATTTCAAAGTTCATGTGCTCTTTAATTTTTTTTCTTTAACATATATATTTTTAAAAATATGTAGCAATAATAAAAAGAAATCGTGATTTAAGATAGAATGTGTGGTCTTTGTTAGATATCAAAAACAAGTGTAGATAGTTCACCAAAGTAGCATGAAAGTATTGATTGAAACAAAAAGGAATCGTACCTAAAAAAGTAAGTAAGAATATTTAAAACTTTTTCTTTTTTTATTAAAGTAATGCGCTGGGCTTTTTTATTTATATTGGAAACTGATTGATTTTATACGTGTTGTATTTTGTTATTTTAATATTTAATTAGTAAAATGATAATTGATAAAAAATATTTTATGTTTATTATTAATGTTTGAAATTGTAATCTCCTTTAGTCATTCTATAAAATAATAGTCGTGGTGCCCGTAAGATGACTCGTACACCACAGTTATAAAAAAAAATATATGGAAAAAAAAAGAAAAAAAACATGTTAAAAAAAGTGGTTCCGGGGATTATTCATCGTGTGCTTAAGCTGTCCTTGACACCTTGGTTATAAAAAAGATATATACATGGAAAAAAAAATCATGGTGCACGTAAGGTGGCTCGAACACCACAGTTATGAAAAAAAATGTATAAATGACAAAAACAAATAGAAAAAAAATGTAAGAAAAAATGGATCTAGAGATAAAAAAAAATTATACGTGGGAAAAAAAAATCGTGGTGCTCGTAAGTTGACCTAGGCACTCCGATTAAAAAAAAACCAAAAAAAAATATATAATTAGAAAAAAAGAAAAAAAATGTATTAAAACAATGGGTCAAGAAATTAATCGTGTTGCGTGTAAGCTAGCCCAAACACCCCGTTATATATATAAAAAAAAACAAAAGCCCAATTTTATAAAAAAAGAAATCACCTTTTCAAACAGTAATGAGGAAAAAAATTGTGGTGCGCGTAAATTGATACGGACACCCTTGTTATGGAAAAAAAGTATAAATGGAGAAAAGAAGGAAAAAATATTAAAAAAAAAGTGGATCCGGAGATTAGTTGTGATGCACGTAAGTTGCACGGATATACTGGTTCAAAAAAACACAACAAAAAAAGCCTGATTTAAAGGAAAAAAACTGACATGGACACACTGGTTCTAAAAAAAGTGCAAGGGGAAAGCATCTTTTTAAATAGTAATGAGAAAAAAATCATGGTGCTCGTAAACTAACCCGGACACCCCGGTCATGAAAAAAAACGTATAAGTGGTAATAAAAAATATGGAAGAAAATAATAATAAAAAATGGATCCAGAGATTAGTCGGTGCCCATAAGCTGCAACGGATACTCCGATTTAAAAAAAATAAAAAACCCGGCTAAAATAAAAACTCAGAAAACACATTTTCAAGCAGTATTGAAGCATGAAAATGACTGCTAAAAAAAGGAAGCACGGTTATAAAAAAAAGTGCAAGGGGAAAGCATTTTCTTAAACAATAATGAGAAAAAAATCATGGTTCGCATAAACTAACCCGGACATCCCGGTAATGAGAAAAATATGTATAAGTGGAAACAAAAAAAGGAAAAAAATGTATAAGTGGAAACAAAAAAAAAGGGAAGAAAAATAGATTCGAAGATTAGTCATGGGGCGCTTAAGTTGTCATTGACAACCTATTTTTTAAAAAAAGAAACGGAAAAAAATTTCCAGACAGTAATTTTCCAAAATTAGGAATTTAGAAGAAAAAAATAAACTAGGATTTTAGAAGAAGAAGAAGAAGAAGAAACCAAATTAAGTTTTGTTGGCGAAGTGGTTCGAACTCCTACGCGCTCAGCGCACAGGGAACCACTCGGCCACAACTATTTTTTTTGTCATTTTAACTCAACAAATAAAAACAAAGAAGCTTTTTTAAAAAAAAAATACTCGAACTCATGTAGGCGCGAATCAGCGGATCTAATATCCAGTCCACAATGCTTTGTGTTTGCGTGAACAGTGGCTAGCTACAGTAAACGATCCATTTTGTTTTAGATTTCGTTGTAATTATTCTCTTTTTTCTTTTTATTTATTCTTCAAGTCAGATAATTTTTTAAGATCTAATAATAGGTTTTTTTTTTGTTTTGCCATTTGTCGCGAGGGCGATTTTTACGCGCTTCATGCCCAGCCATCCCTCTCTGGAGAGACAACGGCGCGCGGTGAAATGAGGGGTTGTTTATAGCCGTAAAACTTACAACTATAATTCTAAGAAGTCGCCACTTAGTATTAAGGTCACTAGGAACCTATTGGTACGCGAGAGTCTAGGGTAAGGGGACTTGTTGTGCAAGGGGAAGACGCATCACCCCCAATGCACCTTACCTAAGGTAAGCTGCATTGTTGGTTGATTTTTTTTTTAAGTTAAAAATATATTTTTACATTACATTTTCAAAAAATATTTTTTTTTTGCAGGTGTACTTTACAATGTAATTTTACACAGCAAAAAAAGAAACTCCTTTTTTATTATCTATGGGTGTATTTTACAATATAAATTTACACCGTAGTTAAAACCTCTTTTTTATTCATGGGTGTACTTTACAATGTAAATTTACACCCTTACATCGTAGTAAAAAAAAAAAACTCTTTTTTATTATCTACAAGTGTATTTTAAAATGTAAATTTACACCGTAGTTAAAATATTTTTTATCTGCGGGTGTACTTTACAATGTAAATTTACACCGGAGTTAAAAACCTTTTTTTTTTATCCATGGATGTACTTTACAATGTAAATTTACACCCTAATAGATAAAAAAAAATATTTATAATTATTTTGATATTTTAGCCAAATTCCAAAGGATAATCATAAACTGGTTATGATATCCAATTGTGTTTTAAAATATGAGAAAAATGCACCATATTTTTTACGAAAAATATATCAAAAAAAATCTTGGAATTCGGCCGTATGCACGAAAACAAATACATTTTTTGTTTTTGTTTTATAATATTTTTTCTTTTTTTATAATATTTCTTGTATTTTTTTATAATATTTTTTTTGTTTTTTGTTTAAAAAAAAACAATTCGGTCTGGGCTTCCAGGCTGGATGGGCTGGAAGCCCAATTTATTTTGTGCTGGCTGACAGTCCAGCCCTGATGGGCCGAACCGGCAGCCCAACCTCCTACATTTGGGCCGGGCATTGTGCCCGGCCCACCTCACGCCAGCCGAGCTTGCATGCAGGGGACGCATATTGCGACTCCTGCATGCAGCACGATGAAGATGATGAACAGGAGGATTTTTCTAGTGTAACGAGAGGATTACCTGTTAGTATATTTGGGTAGAGGAGGTCGATGTGATGATTTCTGTGGTGGTGGCGGCGTCAACGGTGGCCTATGGTGGCCGGAAAAAGCCTCCGAATTTACGGCGTTCAGGCTGCAGTTGCAGAAACGTCGCCGGGAGCTTCGCCTGAACGTGTGTTTATGTTTCTGGTATAGAGGGTAAGTGAATGGTGATGATGAGGTGGTTTTTGGGGTGGCCGAAGGACTGCCAACGGTGAAGAGAGAGAGAAACGGGACTCTGTAACTAGAGAGAGAGAGAGTGCGGTGTTGACGAAGAAGAAGGTGGTTGATCGTGTTTTTTGTGTCAAAGATCACTACAATTTCCCCTTGAATCTCTTTTCTTCTCTCTTTTTTGTTTATCTACCCTGTTCTTCTCTGTCACCTTCTCTGTTCAAAATTCCCCCCCCCCTCCGTCGTGCACGGTAGCCGGTATTAATACACGAACGGCTTCCTTAGCTGGACTACTTTCGGCCGAGGTGGCGGCTGGCGTGCCTGCGATGGTGGCTGTCGGCGTTGGGCTGTCGGTGGGCGCTCAGGTGGCTGTCGGGGGCATGGCAAAAGACAGCGGCAGGTGCAGTTTTTGGGATAAGATGAAAGTGTAATTTGGTCCTTCGATTTATGTTTGTTTTAATTGCATCGTCAATTAGATTTAAATTTGTAATTTTATGCAATTATATTCCTGACCGAATTTCAACTTAACCATAACGTTTGCGTGGCCTTTTCATTTTGATCCTTGGCTTTTGATTTATGCACTTTAACCCTCAATTGACCATTAAACTTCAATTTGACCCTTAATTCTGTTTCAGCAAGGGCAGCTGTTGATTAATCCTCTGTTGCAGTGTGAGTTTTCTGAATTTATAAGTATTTAATTTTCTTAAAATAAATATTTGATGAAGTTGACGTGTGGACAGACCATGAATGCAATTTCAATCTTACAGTCTCAAGACCTCTCAATATATATATATATATATATATATATATATATATATATATATATATATATATATATATAATTAACTAATTGTTTTTCTGCCCATCCAATAAATATTTTTTTAAAATTATAAATAATATTAGCCATTTGTTATGGCCGGAACAATATTTTTTTCAATATAAAAAAATCATTTGATCCAAAAAAATATATTTTTTTTTTAAATTATAAATAACTAATTATTTTGCCGCGCATGCGAGGAACATTTTTTCTGAAATTATATATAATATTAGCCACTTACCCGCGTTTTGTCGCAGACAGAACTATATTTTTTTCAACGCAAAGAAATCATTTGAACTGAAAAAAAGGATAATTTTGTTAAATTATAAATAGCTAATTGTTTTGTTGCGCATGCAAGAAATATTTTATTTTTAAATTTTAAATTTTAAATAATGCTAGCCACTTACCCACGCTTTGTCGTGACCAGAATCATATTTTTTTCAACGCAAAAAAAAAATGATCGTAAAAAAATATAATTTTTTAAAATTATAAATAACTAATTGTTTTGCTGCGCATGCAAGAAAACAATTTAAAACTATAAATAATACTAGCCACTTACCGGTGCTTTGTCGAGGCCTGAACCATATTTTTTCCAACGCAAAAAAAATATTTGATCAGAAAAAAATATAATTTTTGTAAATTATAAATAATACTAGCCACTTACCCGCGCTTTGTCGTTGTCAGAACCATATTTTTTCAAATCAAAAAAAATCATTAGATCCGAAAAGAATACATACAGCTAAATGAGGTCGCAAAATCAGTATTCAGCCACACTCATTTTACTGTGGATTGTAACAGCCACACTCATTTTACTATGGATTGGAACAGTGCATTTCACGCCCTCTTAAGTCTTTTTTTCATATAATTACCATGAACAGTCGCTTAGGTGTTCTTTTTATATTGTTCATGCTAATTGTTTTGGTGCGCATGCAATTTTTTTTCCAAGGATGTTTGTATTTATATTTATTATACTAAAAGCTAAAGGAGATCGCAGTTTTAAACACTAATGCATAGTAAAAATCATTGTTCCTCTAGACTCGGATTTATTGTGGATTATAATAGTTAAATAACTATTTTACCCCTCCGTTTACAGTTAATTTAGCCTTCGAATCAAGGGTATTTTTATTTTTACATTTCTGTGCACAGTAAAATAACCATCATACCCTCTAATAAGACAAAAATCAAGTTTTGCCTGCAGGGATATCATGGTACTTTCACATTTTCAATGAACATTAAAATACATGTTTAAATACTGATTTGCCCCCATAAAAAAATACAAGAATTGGTTGTAGGGGTGTTTCGGTAATTTACCATTTTTTAAATAATAATTTATTCCGGAATTAATAATAACATTTATGTGCTAATACTTATATGTCCCCATAAAAGACAAAATTCAAGTATTGGTTGTAGGGGTGTTCAGGTAATTTATCATTTTTAAAATAATATTTTCTGCCAAAAACTGCAGGCGTAGTTAAAACAAAACCGCTAATCAAATTGTATGTAGCGTAAAACAAATCACTCATGTGTGTTAAAATTCATGGATTATAATTTTACTACTTGCTAATAAAATAATTCCTCAAACAAATAAAACATACACAGCAATCAATCAGTAAGTTACACGAAGCACATACCTCATGTTCAAAGTATTTATCGATTCTAATAGTACAATCTACTGATTAAATAATTATCAAAATAGTTTTAACAATAGCAACATTCAATCACTTTTAGGCGAAAAAAAAACCACTTCTAACATATTTTATCGATTATAATTTTACTAATTAAATATTAAAATAATTAATTACAGCACGCATAAAATCAATCAATTTTCAATATAGAAAAAAGCCCAGCGCAACACGCGGGCAAGTAACCTCATGCTAACTAAACTAGTTTTTTTGCTTCTTTATTTTAGTTTAAAAAATAAGATTTCAAATATAATTTATGTTATTTTTAATATATTTCTCTTTAAATTTGAAAGTTGTACAGATTTATCAATACTTTCTACTTAATTTTATCATCAATAAAATATAAATAATAATATTTAAACGTGTAACTATTTAATCAACAAAACTAATATCATATAAAAAAAACTATTTTAGTCTATATAGAATAAAATCTCAGATATAATTTATATCATTTTAATAGAAGCATTACATCTCAATTAATGAGCCACCCTTGTAGATGGGTTATAGTTACTACACGTAACTATAAAGCTCGCTTCTATTTTTAAAGTGGTTCTGGTTTTAACCACCTGGAGAGCGAAAGAAAGAAGCAACATCTCACCAGCAGGGGTGTGGCCCAGTGATTGAAGGGGAGCTCCCTCCTTCACAGGAACTAGGTTCGAGTCCCTGGTAGTGGGACTCTAATTTCCAACCATATCGCGAAATCACTTTTCATCCGCAGTGAATTTACTGTAGATTTGAATAGTTGATTTCACAACTCATTTGCTTTCTTTTGTAACTGCTAATTAATTAGCACGAGGTCCCGACCGTAGATTCTGTTTCAGCAGGGGCAGCTGTTCCTCTGTTGCAGCGTGAGTTTGCTGACTTTAGAAGTATTTAATTTTATTAAAATAAATATTTGATGAAGTTGACGTGTGCAGAGAGCATGAATGCAATTTCAGTCTTTCAGTCTCAAGACCTGTCAAATATCTTCATGAGTGCATTTTCAAGGTGAATTAACCAGCATTGTCAGCTGATATGAATTAAATTACATTTAACGAAATGAAATAGAGTTAACCAGCGAATTTGCCCGCTCCGCTGGGCTTTTTTATATATGTAGAAAATTGATTGATTTTATAAATGTTGTATTTTTTTATTTTAATATTTAATTGACAAAATTATAATTGATAAAATCTGTTAAAAATGGTTTTTTTGAACTAAAAAATGATTGAATATTGCTATTGCTAAAAAACTTTTGATAAAATTTGTTAGAAAATTTACTAAGAAGATGAAATGATTTGATAGAAACTTGTTGTCACGGAAACTCTGGTTAAAAAAAACACAAAAAAAGAAACCAGTTTAAAAAAAAAAAATTGAACACGACGGTTATTAAAAAAAAATGTGAAAAAAGGTTATCGTTTATTAAAAGAACAAAAAAAGAGAGTATAAAATAGAAATTTAAATTAAAAGCTAAAGCCAAAGTTATATTTATAAGATTTATCAATCATATCATTATATTAAATGTATTCAAGAATACCAATATTAATTATTTTTTTGCAAGAAATCGTAGGTCATTTTTTTCTCTCAATATATATTTTTAGGCGATAATATTCAATAAATATTAAAACATATACTCAGTCTTACATACTTTATAGTGTAATCAAAATGGGAAATGGGTCGGAGATTTTTTAATTGTAGATAATTAAGGTAAATTTGTAAAAAAAAATTTATGAGTTGCCTTTTTCCTCTTGTAATATTAGATCTGACACATTAAATATTGTAATTTGTTTTTAGAAATAAACCTCAAGTTTTTTGCGTGCTATAATTATTTATTTGTCGTCTAAAAAAAATAGTGTAATCGAAACGGGAAGTGACTCGAATATTTTTTAATTGTAGATAATGTAGGTAAATTTGTCATTTTTTAACAAAAAAAAACATTAAAAAAAAACAGTTCTTAAAAAAAAACAAATCAGATTTGTAAAAAAACACAACAAAAACCAGTTATTAAAAATAAAATAAAAAATAAACAATTTTTCTTACAAATTTTTTTCTTTCTCAGTTCTAAAAAAAAACATATTTTGGTGTCTGAGCGGTTTGAACTCGCGCGCGCCTGTGTTGGCAGCGCGCGGACAACCGCTCGGCCAAAGCTTCTGATCTGTCATTTCCGCTATAAAAAATACAAAAAGAGTCTTTGTGTAAAAAAAATTATAAAAAAAAAGTGGATCCGGAGATTATTCGTGGTGCACGTAAGTTGTTCTGGACACTTTAGTTATTAAAAAAAAATTGTTTTTTGTAAAAAAATAAAAACAACAACCAGTTACCAAATTATTTTTTAACAAAAAATACAAATATTTTTTTTTGTAAGAAAATAAAAACAGCAACACGAAAAAAACATTTAAAAGAAAACAGTTTTTTAAAGAAAAAGCAAATCAGATTTGTAATAAAAAACAACAACAACCAGTTATTAAGAAAAAACATTTTTTAAAAAAAGAAACCTTTGTTTTTTTTTAAAATAAAAAAAATTCATTTTCAATTTTTTTTTAAAAAAAACAGTTTTTTAAAAAAAAGATTTAAAAAAAATTAAGAAAAAAATCAAAAAATAAACACAACAACCAGAAAAAAACATTTAATTTTTTTTTTAAAAAAAAGCAAATCAGATTTGTAATAAAAAACAACAACAACAATCAGTTATTAAGAAAAAACATTTTTTTTTTAAAAGAAACCTTTTTTAAAAAAAATTCATTTTCAATTTTTTTTTAAAAAAAACAGTTATTTAGAAAAAAACGATTTAAAAAAAATTAAAAAAAAAATCATTTTCAAAAAACCTTTTTTTTAAAAAAAAACAGTTATTTTTTAAAAAACCTTTTTTTTAAAAAAAAACAGTTATTTTTTAAAAAAAAACGAAATGAAAAAAAAAACAAAAAAAACAAATGAGATCACAATTGATGGCCGGGCGACTCGAACTCGCGCGAGCCTGTGTTTGCAGCGCGCGCGACAACCGCTCGGCCAACCCTCTCATCTGTCCATTTCCACCATAAAAAATACAAAAAGAGGTCAGTATTAAAAAAAACAGACATACACCTGCGATTCACCGTGACAATGAGTCACGGTGAACAGGGCGGTGAACAGGGGGAGAAGGACGAGCTGCTTTAGCTCTTTCTATAATAATAAAATAATTACACCATCCTCCTGTACTAAAAAAACCCTGAAAATGCTTGTCTTCATTTTTCTTTTCAACAAGACAAGTTTTTTCTCTTATTTTTATCCTTACTTTTTTTATTAGATTGTTTATAGAGTGACGGAGCCAACTGCATACTTGTATAGAAATTATTTATAAGAGTATATTTTATTAAAAAAATATATTGATACTTCTTTATTTAAAAAAAATGTCTTGATTTCAACACATTAAAAGAGTAAAGAATTATATTATTTTTCTAAGAAAATAAAACTACACGGGAGTGTAATATCATACACCACCGAAATTATGTTGAGTCCGTTTTAATATAATTTAATTTTAAATTTTAAATAAATAAGAAATTAAACTGAGGCTTTAAATTTATTTACTGAAAACATTGAGTTTCAATTTTGTTTTTGAAATAAATTTATTTTTATTATTTATTTTAAATTATTATTTTTTATTTTTAAGTAATTTACATGTATAAATATCAAAAACATTTTTTTTAAAATAAAGAAAAATATTTTTTAACTTTTTTTTCTTTCAAAAACAACCTTAATCTAACACCAAAACAGTCACTAAATAAGATTCAATTAAAGGAAATGTCAAAGTAATTATCTATTATCTCTTAATTTGTTTTAATTAAAAAAATGAGTGGACGCGCTGGGCTTACAAACTAGTTTCCCCTTAATTGAATATTATAAATAGTACAAGGTAAGTGAGGGGGAAAAAAGCTGTTGGACACGAAATACAAGAGATAAAAAGCAGTGTGTATCTCCGCCTGACCACAAAATCTCGAGCCACGTGACAGGAGTCAGGTTGTCTGACACATCACCCGATTTTCTTAGTATCCTGACGTGTGCACAGACCATGAATGCAATTGTTTTTCTCAAGACCTGTCAATATATATATATATATATATATATTTAACAAATTGTTTTTCCGGGCATCCAATAAATATTTTTTTAAATTATAAATAATATTAGCCATTTACCAGCGCTTAGTTTTTTTTCAATGTAAAAAAATTATTTTATCCAAAAAAAATATATTTTTTTTAAATTATAAAAAAACTAATTATTTTGCCGCGCATGCAAGGAACATTTTTTTCTGAAATTATATATAATACTAGTCACTTACCCGCGTTTTGTCGCGGACATAACTATATTTTTTTCAACGCAAAGAAATCATTTGATCTGAAAAAAAGGATAATTTTGTTAAATTATAAATAGCTAATTGTTTTGTTGCGCATGCAAGAAATATCTTTTTTTTTAAATTATAGATAATATTAGTCACTTACCCATGCTTTATCTTGAAAAATTTGAATATGATCTAACGATGAAATTGTTGTGGATTTTTTTTGTCAAGTTATTTGTCTAGCATGAACATATTTCTTTTAGATTTATCTTGACCGGAATCATATTTCTTTCAATTATTAACATATACTAAAACAGGATCTGACGTCAGTACTGTAGACTGGTCAATTCTCCTCCGTGCTTCGTAGGCGTTCGTCCACATTACACAGGGCTTCTTTTTGTATTTTTTATGGTGGAAATGAGGAAGCAATGGTTGTGGCCCAGCGGTTGTCCGCGCGCTGCCAGCATTGGCGCGCACGAGTTCGAATCGCTCTGGCCACAAAACTGATTTGGAATTTTTTTATATATATATATAAAGAACTATTTTTTTTTAAAAAAAAACAAGGGGGTCTTTTGTTTTTTAATATCAAGGGTTTTTTTTTTAAATAACTAGTTGTTGTTTTTTTTTTTTACAAACAAATATATTTAATAACTGAGTTGTCCGGGCAACCTTACGTGCACCACGACTAATCTCTAGATCCATTTTTTTTTTTACATTTTTTTCCCTATTTTGTTTTCCCACTTTTTTTTTCTTAACCGAGGTATCCGGGTCAGCTTAAACGCACCATGATTTTTTCTTCCCAAGTATATTTTCCTTCCTTCCCAACTGAGCGCACCGCGAGTAATCCCTTGGCTCATTTTTTCTTCAATTTTTTTTCCTTTTTTTTCCCACTTATATATTTTTTTATATAATCAAGGTGTCCGGATCAACTTACACGCACTACGACTACTACTATTTTATAGAATACCTAAAGGAGATCGCAATTCCAAAAAGTTATGAATATATATTTTTTAAGACTCTAATATCAAATAAATAGCAAAATATATAATTAGTCTAACATATTTATCAGAGAAAAAATTACAACTAATTATTATCATTATTTTTAAGGCGCTAATATGAAAATAAATAGCAAAATATATAATTAGTTTAACATATTTATAAGGAAAAAATTGATGAATCATTATTATCATTCTTTTGAATGCCTTATCTACAATAATTAGAAATTTCAACACCTAATAATATTTAAAAAAAAAACAATTATTATCACATACTCTAAAAGAGATCAGACAAACCATTGTAGCGCCACACTCAGTTGCACTGTGGAGTGGACATTAGTCCTCCGTGCTTCACGCGCGTACATGCGCTTTTGTTTTTCTTTTTGTTTTTTCCTTCGATGAACAGTGTATTAACACATTTACCCCCTAAAACGAAAAAAAATAGTTCCACACTGGAAGGTCTTTGTGGAAATTAAGCGCATACAAACCAGTCCGATCTGGTCCGTCGCCCTTCTGATTTTTTTATTATTTTTCAAAATTGGCTAAATACGGATATAACCCCTTATAAGACAAACTTGATGAGTTGGGAGTAGGGGCAGACTAGTAATTGACCACCATTTATATTTTTTATTTCGATTTACTGTTGGGGCATGCGGCGCACGCGCCCGAATGTATACCGCGTCACGCCCTGTTTAGGTCGCGCGTGAGGGGTCATACGGTGACCAGAGTTGGGCTACCGACCTCTCTTTCGATGCGCCTCCGCGTTATCATCCTACTGGTGCAGCGCGTTTCACAAACTGATGGTCGTGGACGTGGTGGTGGCCGGTGAAAGCCCCTGCAGCAGCTTCTCTCTCTCCTGCACGAAAAAGTGCACAAGAGTCCCCCATTTGTGTGCCTTTTTCACTGCTGTCCCTGAACTTCTAATTTGTGTATAGTCCTGATTTTAGTTATATAAGTTTTGATTTAGTTCAGTTGGGTCCTTCAATTGAAATTAATTCAATGTTAAAGTTTCACTTCGGTCCTCCTGCTTTTAATTTCGGATTTGGGTTGAAATAAATCAATAAATATGGTACACAAGTTTCAATTTTTTCAATTTTATCCTTTAATTGAAATTGATA
Source organism: Salix udensis (assembly GCA_029204005.1). Lineage (NCBI taxonomy): Eukaryota > Viridiplantae > Streptophyta > Magnoliopsida > Malpighiales > Salicaceae > Salix > Salix udensis. The sequence continues at coordinate 14,279,032 of CM055029.1, forward strand.
ATATATTTAATTTTTATTTCAACCCTTATACTTTTAATTTTTTCTTTTAATCACTGTACATTTGATTTTCATGTCCGTCCTTATACTTTTGATTTTTGATTTTCATCCCTTTATTTTTTTATATTCCTTCAATATTCCTTACTGTGGTCCATGTATATATAGGTGTGCTCTTTGTTTTGATTTTTAATTTTTGTTGTTTTCTTTTTTGTTAAGGTGATTTTTGTATAACAAAAAATAGCTCTTAACTTTATTTTGTTTCTATGATCATTTGAAAATTGATATTTTTGTTTTTTCCCCCCTTTGGTCTTTCTTTTAGTTATTTATTTGTTTTTTTTATTATTTCTTTCAAGTCGGTGAATTTTTTTTACCTGATAATTTTTATTTTATTTTTTTGTTTGATCTTTTGTTAAAGTTATTGGGATTTTTTTATCCTTTCATTTATTTTTGTGTTTTTTTTCATTATTAATATAATAATAATAATAATAATAATAATAATAATAATAGTAATAATAATAATTTTAATTTCAGTTCTTTTTCTTGCTTACTCTTTTGTGAATGTTTTTCAGTTTTTTCCTCTTGGGATAATTTGATAATTTTTATTGTTTTGACAATATTGGCAATGATAATTTTAGATGTTAACACTTCGATATTACTATTTTTATAATAGGGTGTAATGATCTGTTTTATTATATTAAATTTTGCATATATAGATGTTTTATTTGAATTTTGCACCGGTAAATCCTATTAATTTCTTTAGTCCCAATAATTATAAAAAAGGTTTGCTCAGCCCGCAACGTAGTGCGGTCTATTTTTTTCATTTTCCAGTCAAATGATTTTTTTTCCACTTAATAATTTTTATTTTTGTTTTATCATTTATATTATTTGTTTTCAAGTCAAATCAATTTTTTTACCTCATATTTTTTTTTCTTTTGTTAAAGTTATTAAGATTTTTTTAGTCTTTCATTTATTTATTTTTTTCATTAATAATAATAATAATAATAATAATAATAATAATAATAATAATATTTTTTAGTTATTTTTCTTACTTGCTCTTTTGTTAATATTTTTCAGTTTTTTTCTCTTGGGATAATTTGATAATTTTTATTGTTTTGACAATAATATCAATGATAATTTTAGATGTTGACACTTCGATGTTGTTGTTTTTATGATAGGGTGTGATTATCTGTTTTATTATATTAAATTTTGCATATATATATATATTATATTTTAATTTTGGACCAACAAATTCTCTTAATTTCTTTAATCCCGACAATTATAAAAATTGTTTGCTCAGCCCGCAACGTAGTGCCATCAATTTTTAATTTTCAAGTCAAATATTTTTTTTCCAGTTATTAATTTTTTTTTATCATTTATTTGATTTTTTTATTTGCTCTTTCTTTAATTTTTTTTATTGGTTTGTTTTTTATATTTTCAGGTCAAATAAGTTTTTTTTTACCTCATAAGTTTTTATTTTATTTTTTTGTTTAATCTTTTGTTAAATTTATTTGGATTTTTTTAATCTTTCATTTATTATTTTTTTTTCATAATAATAATAATAATAATAAGACGAAGCAGAAGAAGAAGAATTTTTGTTATTTTTCTTACTTACTTTGCTGTTAATGTTTTTCAGTTTTTTTCTCTCAGGATAATTAGATGATTTTCATTGTTTTGACAGTAACTGTAATGATAGTTTTAGATGTTAAGACTTCGATGTTGCTATTTTTATAATAGGGTGTGGTGATATGTTTTGTTATATTAAATTTTTCATATATAAATATTATATTTTAATTTTGGACCAGAAAATCCTATTTATTTCTTTAATCCTAATAATTATAAAAATTGTTTGCTAAGCCGACAACATAATGCGATATTTTTTAAAAAATTTTCAAGTCAAATGTTTTTTTTTTCAATCAATAATTTTTATTGTATTTATCATTTCTTTTATTTTTTTATTTGCTCTTTTTTTAATGTTTTGAGGCTTCTTTTCAGCCTTTGATTTAATTTCGTTTTTTTCACGTTATTAAAGCAATAATAATATCAATATTAAGAATAATAATAATAATTTTAGTTTTTGTTCTTACATGCTTTTTTATTAAAAAAAAATTCTTAGGTTTGTTTAATAATGTTTAGTGTTTTGACAGTAATAGTGATGATGATTTTAGAAGTTAAGACTTCGATGTTACTGTTGTTATGATAGAATATGTTGATCTTTTTCATTCTATGAAATTTTACATGTTTAAATATTATATTTTAATTTCAATAGTAGTAAAAAATATTTGTTCCGCCCGCAACGTAGTGCAGGTATTTAACAAGTAATATAGCTACAAGAAATCGTGGTATTACTGTTCATTCGGCATTGTTCATCTAAACTCATAAGCACTGTGGACTTGAATAGTAAGATTACAAAATTATATATATATATATATATATATATATATATATATATATATATATATATATACACACACACACACACACACATACTATAATAGCACAACCAAATCCTTCGCCCTAGTGGTTAATTCGCGTGTGCCATTTCCCAGCAGACGAGGGTTCGAATCGCTCAGGCAACAAATTGATTTTCGAACATTACTTTTAAAATATTTAATAATATAAGTATTGTTTCTATCCTACAATAGCACAACCAAGTCTTTTGGCCGACGGTTAAGGCGCGCGCCGTTTCTCTACAGGCGAGGGTTCGAATCTCACAGGGTTAAAAATTAAAATTTATTTTGGAACAATAATGAACAGTATTTTTCACAGTTCATTATTGTTCCAAAAATGTTTTTTTTTTCAACTTATAGTTTTTTTTTTTATCCGGATCAGCCTACGCACATCATGATTTTTTCCCCGCGTATATATTTTTTTAATCCCCGGACCCACTTTTTTTCTTACATTTCGTGTCCTATTTTTTTTCTCACTTATACATTTTTTTTGGTTTTTTTTTGTATAATCGAGGTGTCCGGGCCAGCTTACACGCACCCCGATTTTTTCCCCCGCATATACATTTTTTTTTTTTTGATAACAGAGGTGTCCGGGGTATCTTACGCGCGCCACTAATAATCCCCATACCCATTTTTTTAAAACATTTTTTTTTCTTTTTCTTTTTTCTACTTATAATTTTTTCTATAATCGGGGTATCTAGGTCAGCTTACACGCACCACAACTATTATTTTATAGAATAGCTAAAGAAGCTCGCAATTTCAAACAGTAAGAAACAATGATTTAAATAGTGGTTTGTGTTGTTCATACAGTTAAATCAGCTTCGGCTTTTACTGTGCATTGTTCACTGTTCATCTAGACTTATAAGAATTATGGACTTGAATAATTAAAAAGCATAATAATATAAGTAACATTTGTATACAAAGATAGACTAAGGAGGCTGCTTGGCCGAGCGTTTAAGGCGCGCGGTGCAAACGACGAATGCGAGAGTTCAAAACTCATAATCTGCAAAACTCTTTTTTTAACAGTGATGAACACTGATTTCACTGTCCATGACTGTTACGGACCATTTTTGTACGACTCCTTTTCTTCTCAACCAATGATTGATTGTTATAATAATTAATAGTTATAAATTATAATAATTAATTGTTTTCTCTACAATGGGCGTGAGACATGTGTCAATATATATATATATATATCACTAATTGTTGTGCTGCACATGAAATGAATATTTTTTAAAAATTATAAATAATACCGGCCATTTACTAGCCCTTTGTCGCGGCCACAACCATATTTTTTTAACATAAAAAATTTATTTGGTTCAAAAAGATATATTTTTTAAATTATATCTAACTAATTGTTTTGTTGCGCATGCAAGAAACATTTATAAGGCATTCAAAAATATTATTAGGTGTTGAAATTTCTAATTATTATAAATAAGGCATTCAAAATAATGATAATAATTATTTATAAAAAAAATTCTTATAAATATATTGGACTAATTATATATTTTGATATTTATTTCATATTACCACCTTACTATATATATATATATATATATATATATATATATATATATATATATATATATATAGATATATATTAGAAAAGTATTTTAGATATGATATTATTTTTTCAAAAAAAACCTAGGCCACTATATATATATATATATATAGTGGCCTAGGTTTTTTTTTAAAAAAATAATATCAGTATTCTAAAATACTTTTAATATAATAATATGAAGAATAAATCTTACAAAATAAAAAAAATCATTTAATTTTTTTTCTAACAAAAATTATGTTGTCATCGATAGTATGAACAATAATAATTAGAATATAAATTATTTTTAATAATATTTATAATGACAGCTACAATAATTGTGACAATTTAATAATCATGATAATAACAATGATAATAATAATCAAAATAATTCATCAGTTGATGTTATTTTTCTTAGAAGTTGACTTCCGTGGCTTTTTTATATATGATATTTTATATCTAATATCACATAAATAAAAAAAATATATGAAGTAACATGTAGACGAAACAGTTGGCAAAATTTGGGCAATTTACCTAATATTACATGAATAGAAAATATACGAAACTGCAAATAGACAAAATAGGTGAAATTTTTTTCTAAAATTATCTACAAATAAAAAATATATGAGTCCCTTGCCTACGCTTCGCCGCAGCCAAAAATAAATTTTATAACATGTCAAAAAATGTTAATGGTTCTTTATTTTGTAATAATGCTTACATTAGAGCGAAACAATCAATTTACAAGACTTTCAATTATTTAGCTCTTTAATATATTTAATTTATTATAAATAATGCATTTAAAATAATGAGAAAAAATATTTTAAAGGTTTTTTCTGTTAGAAATAATTATATATTTTGATATTTGTTTAATATTATCGTGTTAAAAAATATAACAAATAACTAACAACTAAAGATTAATTATGCATGCATAAGAAAGGGTTTTACGTTCATTTCAAACCACCAAAGGTTAACTTACTCTGTTTTTTAAACAAAGTTACATTTAATACAAAGATAAATTCTAATAAAAATTAAAAATCAAAACTAAGAATATAGATACATAAATACAAACAAATTATTTAGAATGATACTATAATTACTGAAAAAATATACGAGTCACTTCCCCTGCATTTCGATTACAATGTTACTTTTAGGTGAAAAAAAATATTATTTTTAACAGATTTAATCGATTATAATTTTACTAATTAAATATTAAGATAACCAATTTATTACATGTATAAAAATCATTCAGTTTTCTATATAAAAAAACCCAGTGCAGCGCGCGGGCAAGAAACTCGTGTATACAGCTAAACCTTATCGTGAAATCACTTTTCACCCCAAACTAAATTTACTGTGGATTTGAATAGTTGATTTCACAATTAATTTGCTTTCTTTTGTAACTGGTAATTAATTAGCATGAGGTCCCGACCGTAGATTCTATTTCAGCAGGGCAGCTGTTGATTAATCCTCTGTTGCAGCGTGAAGTTTGCTGACTTTAGAAATATTTAATTTTTTAAAAATAAATATTTGATGAAGTTGACGTGTGCACAGACATGAATGCTTTGCTGACTTTAGAAGTATTTAATTTTCTTAAAATAAATATTTGATGAAGTTGACGTGTGCACAGAGCATGAATGCAATTTCAGTGTTTCAGTCTCAAGACCTGTCAAATATCTTCATGAGTGCATTTTCAAGGTGAATTAACCAGCTTTGTCAGCTGATATGACTTAAATTACATTTAACGAAATGAAATAGAGTTAATAAAATAATTACACCATCCTCCTGTACTAAAAAAACCCTGAAAATGCTTGTCTTCATTTTTCTTTTCAACAAGACAAGTTTTTTCTCTTATTTTTATCGTTACTTTTTTTATTAGATTGTTTATAGAGTGACGGAGCCAACTGAATACTTGTATAGAAATTATTTATAAGTATATTTTATTAAAAAATATATTGATACTTCTTTATTTAAAAAAAATGTCTTGATTTCAACACATTAAAAGAGTAAAGAATTATATTATTTTTCTAAGAAAATAAAAGTACACGGGAGTGTAATATCATACACCACCGAAATTATGTTGAGTCCGTTTTAATATAATTTAATTTTAAATTTTAAATAAATAAGAAATTAAACTGAGGCTTTAAATTTATTTACTGAAAACATCAAGTTTCAAAAAAAAATTGAAATAAATTTATTTTTATTTTTGATTTTAAATTATTATTTTTTGTTTGTAAGTAATTTGCATGTTTAAATATCAAAAATATTTTTAAAAAAATAAAAATATATATTATTTTAATATATTTTTTAACTTTTTTTTCTTTCAAAAACAACCTTAATCTAACACCAAACAGTCACTAAATAAGATTCAATTAAAAGAAATGTCAAAGTAATTATCTATTATCTCTTAATTTGTTTTAATCAAAAAAATGAGTGGACGCGCTGGGCTTACAAACTAGTTTCCCCTTAATTGAATATTATAAATAGTACAAGGTAAGTGAGGGGGAAAAAAGCTGTTGGACACGAAATACAAGAGATAAAAAGCAGTGTGCATCTCCGCCCTGACCACAAAATCTCGAGCCACGTGACAGTGTCAGGTTGTCTGACACATCACCCGATTTTCTTAGCATCCTGACATGTGCACAGACCATGAATGCAATTTCAATCTTTCAGTAATTGTTTTTCTGGGCATCCAATAAATATTTTTTTAAAATTATAAATAATATTAGCCATTACCTTTTTAATATAAAAAAATCATTTGATCCAAAACAAAATATTTTTTTATAATTATAAATAACTAATTATTTTGCCGCGCATGCAAGGAACATTTTTCTAAAATTATATATAATGCTAGCCACTTACCAGCGTTTTGTCGCTGACAGAACTATATTTTTTTCAACGCAAAGAAATCATTTGATCTGAAAAAAAAGATAATTTTGTTAAATTATAAATAGCTAATTGTTTTGTTGCGCATGCAAGAAATATTTTATTTTTAAATTTTAAATTTTAAATAATGCTAGCTACTTACCCACCCTTTGTCGTGACCAGAATCGTATTTTTTTCAACCCAAAAAAAATGATCTCAAAAAAATATAATTTTTTAAAATTATAAATAACTAATTGTTTTGCTGCGCATGCAAGAAAACAATTTAAAATTATAAATAATACTAGTCACTTACCGGTGCTTTGTCGAGGCCTGAACCCTATTTTTTCCAACGCAAAAACATCATTTGATCAGAAAAAAAGATAATTTTTGTAAATTATAAATAATACTAACCACTTACTCGCGCTTTGTCGTTGTCAGAACCATATTTTTTCAACGCAAAAAAATCATTAGATCCGAAAAGAATACATACAGCTAAATGAGGTCGCGAAATCAGTTTTCAACCACACTCATTTTACTGTGGATTGTAACAGCCACACTCATTTTACTGTGGATTGTAACAGTGCATTTCACGCCCTCTTAAGTCTTCTTTTCATACAATTACCATGAACAGTCGCTTAGGTGTTCTTTTTATATTGTTCATGCTAATTGTTTTGGTGCGCATGCAAATTTTTTTCCAAGGATGTTTGTATTTATATTTATTATACTAAAAGCTAAAGGAGATCTCAGTTTTAAACACAAATGCATAGTAAAAATCATTGTTCCTCTAGACTCGGATTTATTATGGATTATAATAGTTAAATAACTATTTTACCCCTCCATTTACAGTTAATTTAGCCTTTGAATCAAGGGTATTTTTATTTTTACATTTTTGTGCACAATAAAATAACCAGCATACCCTCTAATAAGACAAAAATCAAGTTTTGCCTGCAGGGATATCATGGTACTTTCACATTTTCAATGAACAGTAAAATACATGTGTAAATACTAATCTGCCCCCATAAAAAATACAAGAATTGGTTGTAGGGGTGTTTCGGTAATTTACCATTTTTAAATAATAATTTATTCCAGAATTAACAATAACATTTATGTGCTAATACTTATATGTCCCCATAAAAGAAAAAATTCAAGTATTGGCTGTAGGGGTGTTCAGGTAATTTATCATTTTTAAAATAATATTTTCTGCCAAAAACTGCAGGCGTAGTTAAAACAAAACCATTAATCAAATTGTTTGTAGCGTAAAACAAATCACTCATGTGTGTTAAAATTCATCGATTATAGGCCTTGTTTATTTCAAGGAAAGTGGTTTCCGGGAAACCACTTTCCAAACTTTCCTGTGTTTGATTGCCTTCCGAAAAGTTAGTCAACGGAAAACACTTTCCAGTCAAAGAAAAATTTGACTTGGTTTTCAGGAAAGTGTTTTCCGAAAAATTTGGGCAGAAAACACTTTTCGGAAGTTATAAAAAATTTAGAAATATCATTATTTGCTGATTATATCAAATTTGATCCTCAAACTTTTGATTGCTATATATAATTTGTTTTGAATATTTATTTTTCAATTCCATCTCTTAAAATTTAATTTTTATATGAATTTTGCTCCTTATTTTTATAATTGCTATTTGCTTTTTTCTTATCATTTTTTTATTGAAAAATTTTATCTATCAAATTTGGTCCTTATTTTTTTTATTGTTACTTATTTTATTTGAAATAATTTATGAAATGTTAATTATTATTATTTTAATTTGTTCACCTTTCATTTTTTTTTTAATTTTTTAGATTTGATCTCTATTATTTTGATTATTATGTATTTTATTTGAGATAATTTATGAAATTATATTTTTTTTTCAATTTCATTCTCATTCAAGTTTTTAATTTGTAAGATTTGTTCCTCATTATTTTAATAAACTTGAAATTTTTTTTTAATTTATTAATAAATTATTTTCCAGTTCATTTTCCATAACACAAACAAACACTAGAAAGTGTTTTCCAGTTTATTTTTCATAACACTATCAAACATCGGAATTCACTTTCCAAAATGAAAACCACTTTCCAGCAAACAAACGGGGCCATAATTTTACTATTTGCTATTAAAATAATTCATCAAACAAATAAAACATACACAACAATCAATCAATAAGTTACACGAAGCACATGGCTCATGTTCAAAGTATTTATCAATTCTAATAGTACAATCTACTGATTAAATAATTATCAAAATAGTTTTAACAATAGCAACATTCAATCACTTTTAGGCGGAAAAAAAAACCACTTCTAACATATTTTATCGATTATAATTTTACTAATTAAATATTAAAATAATTAATTACAGCACGCATAAAATCAATCAATTTTCAATATAGAAAAAAGCCCAGCGCAACACGCGGGCAAGTAATCTCATGCTAACTAAACTAGTTTTTTTGCTTCTTTATTTTAGTTTAAAAAATAAGATTTCAAATATAATTTATATTATTTTTAATATATTTCTCTTTAAATTTGAAAGTTGTACAAATTTATCAATACTTTCTACTTAATTTTATCATCAATAAAATATAAATAATAATATTTAAACCTGTAACTATTTAATCAACAAAACTAATATCATATAAAAAAACTATTTTAGTCTATA